>JARFOD010116496.1:0-14935 GCA_031763545.1 Mopalia muscosa | reverse complement strand
CCCCCCCCCCCCCCCCCCCCCCCGCCCCCAACACATAATCCCACTATTGATGTTACCCCCTTTATAATTCACATCATCGTAATATATCTCTCGGCTTGTGTTCAATTCACTTTAAAATAATACGGTTCCGTTAAGTTCAGTAGGGGAATTAACTCTCATTATATTCAGCCCTATTATCCGCCAAAACCACATTAACTTTCTTTGGTCCTATTCACGTTTTATATTTTCTGTTGGACGTAGACCTAATTTACTTAGCTATATTCAATACAGACCGATGTATTTACTTTGGCGTAATTGATTGACCTGAGGTGCTTTTGTCTGAGTGAAATCACGCTTTATGTGCGTCAAATGAAGTGAATGAATAGCTCAAGGAAAATAGGTCATTTATGTATTTACATGAAAATATCCCGGCTGATTGATTTCTTCGTCTATTTTTGTCCCTGTTTCGAGCACTATGGTCAGATGTCGTACATGGACAATTGAATATCTGTCCTTTCGTTTGTCTACAGGCATAAACAAATCATAAATACTCATGACAAATGTGAAGAGTCTTTATGTATTATTAGTTCTTTTAAATGGTTCCATTGAATTTGACTTTTATCTTTTTGACCACAAGCCAAAAGGAAACCAGTTGATTGGCAGTTTTATGATGGCAGACATTCTTAGGCTGTGTTGTTTGTATGTTATTGTTGGGTTAGGGACAATGTATGAAAATCCAGATATGTATGGTACAACAGTCTTGAAGACTTTTTGAATGTGTTCAAATTAAATCAATTTTTCTTACACACCCATGGGGTTGGGGTATACATCCTCAGAAGTGACCCAATAGATATTATTGGCAAACTATAGCTTCTATTCTAGTCTTACACAGCTCAGGTCTACATTTGACCACTAAGGATAGGAATTTTGATGGCGCATTTGAACTGTTTGTTTATGACCACAGGTGAAAAGGCTTATGGTGTGGTCAGGTGAAGTGCCCTCTTAAATCTGACCCACTCAGGTAAACCATAATTTTATCACCATAAACTAAAGTGGCGTACATCCTCTAAAAAAATTATATATACTAATCCAGAAATTTTTACTAGTCTGCCTGTCATTTTAACAGCCATTTTATCATAAGCCAGAAGTATTTCAGATCAATGGTTTTTCTCTTTACAATGCCATCTGGCTAATTATAATGGTAGTATGTTTCGAGTATAAAAATAATGCTTTACTTAGCACTGGAGGGATATAAAATTTCAAACAGGGTTATCATTTTACGGTTGTGTTACTGTGTCAATTACTGGTGGATTCACCGCCATCATATAAGTGAAATAAGTACCCTTTGGCATGGCGATAAGCACCAATCAATCAATCAACATTTTTTCCCAGAAACAGGATGTCTCTGTTTGGTATTGCCTTTCTTTGCTGCATTTGTTTGATTGAAACAGAATTTCTCACATTGCTGGACAAAACTCCTTGTGATTGCTCTATTTTGACCATGGGACTTACATGTGTACATTGGCAAGTTAATTTTGTATTTTACTTCTGAAGAAAGCTTAAATTCGACTGGATTTATGAACATTTTCAAGTTATGTTTCTGTCCACCGTGTGAAGAACATCTATCTGTTTACAAAATGTTTTTTGTTTATTAACATTTTAGCTGTTCAATCTAAGAATGATATGGCCATATTTAAGGGTTTTTTTTTGCTTCAGATTATTAGAATGTTTTCATGTTTACTCTCTGAATGCTCAAGTCTTTCTTTTATCTGTATCAGATTATCACCTTTATTTTGAAATTTAGGGCTCACGTTTTAAATATTTGTCACAATTTATGATAAAACTGACCCCTGAGTGGCTTTGATCTCTGTTGTTTTCTGGTCTGTGGACTTTTGATCTATCTTTAACTGCACCTCAAGCTGTTGCTATTTTAAACTGGCCTGTCAGTTTAGCATACTGTTTTAGTACATGTTAATAACATGTATTTTCTTAACAGATGCCCTGTATGCTTCAAGTCCAGTATGGGTGACCGGAAATTTATTTATATATTTAGCGGCTAGTTTTTAGTGTCTATAATTTAAATGGGTTTAAACGTGTTAAAATCAAGATGATAGCTTCTGAGTAGGCAGTATTACAGAAAAAGCTAACATAAGAATGCGTTCACGATGCAGAGTTTCTGTTATTATGTTCTATGTAACAGTAAGTATTGCAAAATTTCCATTATCTTTTAAAATTATATGACAGTTCTAATTCTTAATGTAACTTTTATGCCCTTTGAAGGTGACTTGTAATTTTAGGATAACACATTTTAGTTAACAACAGGATGTCTATTGCCCTGGTGCTCTTAGAATACAGGCAACATAGAGGCATTTTAGTATTGTATCTTGTCATTGTTGTCAATGACTCCTTGTACCCACTGGGCTATTATGCCGCCATATTAGTGAAGTAAGCTGACATAGGACAAAACCCCTGATACAAGAAATAACAAAATTACTCTTTGGGGGTACACTGCTCTCATATCCGTGAAAAACCAATGATTATGCATGGCATTTAACATCAAGTATTCAAACCCCAAGCCCTGATTCAGTGGTTAGCGTGTCAGCCTACTGACCCTACTTACGTGTACCACTTATGGATTTGAGTCAGTCTGTCCCTATCATGTATATGAGTGAGTCACACAATGTGGCTCCCGCTATCTTAAATGTGGTCAAACTTTCATGTCTGATAGGTATTATATATGGCTGGAGTTCATAACACATCCTTAAGTATATGGTTATAGTTTTATCACACTTTTAAATATATATTTTGAATAAATGAAGAGAGAAAGTATAGAGTACATGTAAACAAAGATATTCATCTGGCTCTCACCATTAATGGCTCTTTTAATAGAGCATGGGGTAGAGTGCGAAGTCGTCTATTCTGCCCTCTAGGTTTAAATAACACAAGTATTATGGGATGCATGTCAGAGAGTTTCTGAGGGTCGACTCCAAAAACGGGCTAGATATGTCAGATTGAATAAGGATACCCGGTTTTGACAGTCCACAACCGTCAGGGGCTCTAGATAAAGACACCTTTCCACTCAGCCTTGTGCCTAACCTTTTAACTACTTACTCAAATGAAATACCCATGGAGAAATGTCATAAATCTTACTTATCAGAATGAAGAGAAAAAAGTTGGTATATTTTAGTTGTAAATGTAGAAGGTAGACTTCGTATACAGCCTTACCAAAATGCAGCAAGCATATACGTTATGAACAGGGTTTACATTTTTCTTGGAAAGCCAAGAAGGGAAAAAATTTTGCATGACCGATTATTTTGTAATGGTTAAATAAGCCAAAGTTAAGGGAGACTGCTGTGACATTTATAGGTCATACATAATAAATGACAATGACTCCTGGTAGCAATTTGATTGAAATAGCTCCTGTGACGCGTGTCTGGATGGTGTCTCCGCCCTCACAGGTTGCCGTGGTCAGGAGTGTACTAGTTTAGTGATTGTCCGAGTCACGGAGTCTTACCGAGTGGCCACTACGGCAATCACATTCACTGTGAAGATGACTTGTACAAGAGTAATGATGGTAGTGATTTGTGTCAGCATACAAGAGGCAGCCGTGAGAGATGAGCTCTTCGTTTTCAATAACCTCAAAGAGAAGAAGGCAAGGCTGAACTGAACTACAGACGCGCCCCGGGCATTGAATGGGCAATAGGGAAAGAGTGCCCGAATAGGATAGAAGAAAGGGTGGTTGATTCCTTGGGCTGACAACCCTTCTCATTGGCTCATAGGGAGATGACATGCGGAGATGTGATTGAAAATGAGACAAGTCTAAATCAAGCGTGACATGAGGTTTCATTGAAGCCCCGTAGCTCACAGAAGTGACACTGGCCAAAGAGAATAGGGACTTTGGTTTGGGCCGATTTCCTTTGTGGTTGTGACTGTTTGAGGGACGTCTGGCAGACATGAGAAGGAAATGTTTTCCCTGGCGAAAGATCTTGGACTCCCTCAATGTTGTGGAAGGACAGTACAGTTAATAAGGCTTGACAGCCAAGCCTAGGCAATGTGTACAGTTGTGGACAGCAGTGAAAAGCTGAGCGGTCAATGATACTTTTGTACTTTCAGAAATTCTTTAGAGAATCCAGAACTCAGTCATGGCTGTTACTTGATATCTACAAAAGTTACTCATGATACGTAAAGAAAATCAGCAATTCACAAAGAATGAGTGGACCTTAAACCGGGCCTGCTGAGCTAACAAGTACTAGTCAGTCTTCAATAACACACAGATCTAGTTTTCTCTGCTGGCCCGATCACATTGTGTTTTTTGTTAAGGGGTGACCACTGAGCTCTACTTGTTTATGTTTCCACTTGGGTTCCTTTCACTCTTAATTCAAGCATTGTTGTCCTGCACTAGTAGGACCAGATCTGGGCTGAGTGAATTCACACTAACACTGAGGGAGACCTGAGCGGGAGCATTCACAGTGTCCTGTGTTCCCTATTGAGGACAGCCCTATCCTGGTGACTTCAAACACTGAGAGTGTACGATTAAGTATTTAGAAACCAAAGCGATAAAATGTTCAAGTAATGCTCAAGTTGAGGAGTCTGCCTACTGTATAGTGAATTGTTGTGTGTGGGACACATGTGATATGGGTTGAGTGTTCTCAAAGGTGAGCAGTGACTATGTTTTAAAAAAAAGAAGAAAAAACAAGATTTCTTTAAAGAAAAACAAAGCAAGGTAAGGTGCAAGCAATTCTTCTGGATATAGCTGTAGTCCATGTTTAGTTTTCCATAAAGATTTCCAAGTTAACTATAGATAAACTTCTTCTGTTGGCCATTGTCAAAACCAGGTGTTCAAAGTAACAATATGGCTGTCATTAAAACAGTTCTTTCTGTGGTAAGATATGGCAATGGGCAAATTTGGATTTAAGATTTTAAGGGCAAAAAGCACAGTTGGATATAGGTATAATGTTAGTTATATTCAGTTCATTGTGATCATTGTGATAAGTTTAAGATAATGTAAGACTATTGCTGCATTGTAATGATAAAGCTACATTCAAACTGCTTCTTAAATAGCTGTTAAGCATACATAGTCCCAGTAGAGAGACTTCTTGCAGTTGAGTGTAGCACCCTGCTTTATCAGGGTCTAGAAGAGGGAAGGATTAGCAATATAAAAACAGAGCTGATAACAACATCTAGGATAAGGTAGTGAAGTTTTAATAGGAGATCAGTTGTTTTAGACACTTCTCCCTTTTATCAGGGTCCCTATGAACAGAGGATTAGCTGTATAAAAACAGGGCAGATAAAGGGCTCAAGCTGGGCCTGTCCCCTTCTAACATAGTCCCCTTGCTGTGCATTCGCTGATGGATTAATCCACATCAAAGGAACAGCTTTGATGGGAACATCTGCCGTAGCTGAGGGATGTGTAAGGGGTGGATATGACACACAAGTAAGCGAGGGGAGACACTTGTAATGTATGGGGAAACAAACCAGACCAGTCTAAAGGCCTCTGTATCCACTGACAATGTATTGTAATGGTGGTATAGTGTATCTATGTATCCTACAACTCTAGTTTTTTCAAATATTGCTATTTAGTATTAAATGGAGAAATTTTTATAACATTAAATTGAAGAAGTCAGGGGGACACTCCATAAAAACAATATTATTTTATGGTAGTGTGAAGTCAATGTGCCGCTGTCATATAAGTACAATAAATACCTGTATTCAACCATGTGTCCGTTACTAATGAACCAATCATATATGTATCGAGGGGTAGTTGTTGACCTTTTATCTTGACAAAACCCAAGCTATTAAGAGTGTTTTTTAAATACAGAAAATAAAAGAAAATAATTTTTACTGGTCAGCTGTTTAATTAGTTTTTATTAATTATAATAACTGAAGTTACTATTTAGATAGTTGTGAAAGTGTTTTTTGTACTCAGTAAAAGTAGATGTTTTTTCCCTGAATACATGTATGAGGTAAATGTAGGAGCCAAATATAACTTTGAAGCCATCTCCCCTTACACCTGGCCATAGATCAGGGGTCAGCCTTTAGGTGTGATTACAGGTGTGTTAGAACATATGTGTAGATCTTTACTTATAACACCTGTAGTCATGTACTAACACTGTACTACAATGTCATTATGTTAAGCTGTTAATCTCTAACATATGTGAGTTACATTCATTTTTTGCAAATCATAAGATTGCTGATTACAATTGTTCTATTAAAGTCAGAGGTTTTGTGGCTTTAACAGGTCCATTCTGCCAGATTGAAGACATTGGTCAGAAATTTGTTCTATTTTATCACCTTACAATTCAGTAGTTTTGTTGATGTTTTATTTAGTTGGTATTAGTAGATACTTCTCTGATTTTAGACCTGCAGGAAATATCATAAACAATATATATATGAAAAACCAGAAAAGCTATTTCATATCTTTGTTAGTGTCAAACATAAAAAAATTATATTAAATATTTTATCAAACTCAACATAAGTGTGATGCATTGAATATTTGACTTTAAATATTGGAAAAAGCATTAACAAAATTGTTTCTATTAGACGAATCAACTGATCTCACAACCAATATGTTTTTGTTTGCCTCAAAGTCATCTGTAGAACAGTTCTGCTCTATGTATACTTGGTCATAGAGCCACAGGGTTGGGGGAGGGGGTGTAAATGGAAATGTACATACATTCTCTGATGGGCAAATCTGGGAGAAGGAGTGTTATTTTTGTTTCTAATTACAAAATATTGTTTCAAAATGGTTGTCACTTTAACCCCTACTAAACACTTAAGCCCTCTCTCTCACTCTATCTTTCTTGGACTTCTCTCTGAATAGGGATAGAGTTTCCCAGCATACCCATCCTGTCTGTTCTTAACTTTGAAGAAAAATATGGTGATTTTCCAACAAAACGGTTAGTTTGATATGCTTGTGTCATTGCAGCTACATTAGTTATTGTTAGTAAAACAATACTATTGAATGTGGTGTTAAAAATTAAGCCATCTATCAACCAGTGATTTGGATCAAATTTGTCCATCTCATGTCTAACAATTGTTTGTCCTGGTTCATTAGAATGAAACCAATAACTAGTCTACAATAGTATAGAATATTAGCCTATTATGGAGGCACTGGCTCTGGGCTTTAGAAACGTTGACAGTACAGGCCAGGGCTACAATAAGGTTAAGCCCTGACTGTAAGCTTAGGTTGACCGAGTGCTCAGCTAACACTACCGGCAGCCCATTTAAGTGGATAGGTTGTATCGACTTGCACACCTGCCCGTTGAATACGGCTGGGCTGCCTTGTTGCATCTCGTTTATCTCAGCCCTCAAATTGATTAGTCCATTGATGAGCTTTTCTCACCTCCACACCCTGAAGAAGGGTGTAGGTAAAATCTGCCAAATGGAACTGTCCAGTGTTGCCATAGTTACAATGTTGCGAAGCCTAGCTGAAGCATTGGATCGGATTGGCTGGTGGCCTGTGAGTTGCTTAAGGGCATGATTATCACCTGTTCATGGGTTACAGCTTGGGTGCCTCACTTAGTCACTATCAGTGTGCCCTATTGAAGGCTAATGCTCTACTTAGCTTCCCAGATGACCCTCTCGTTTCTAACCGCAGCCAGGTAAGGTTATATTCAGCTTGTATCATTCACAGGTATGGTAGACTTAAGGGGGTGAGAGTGTACATGTAGTTAACTATAATACTCTACCTATGTACATGTAACTTAGGTGTGGCTAACCAGTTATTATAGTAACTGATGCATGATACTATTGACTGATTACATATGACAACATGTAACATTTGTGCAATTTAACTTAGCTTGTCTTATTATTGTTACACCTTTACACCTGTAACAGTCCAGGGCTAGGCAATCAATTTAATTTTGTGTTCTTGGGAGGGAGGTTTTAGACATTCCTTTTGCCTAATGCTAAAAGCTAAGGGACATCATAAGGCAGATTTTGAGTCTTTCTTTTCTGTCTTATGACTGCCCTGTCCTGTGTTGTCATCATTTGTTACCATTAAAGTCTGCCTGAGATGGCTTCCTTCAAACATAGGGAACATGTACCACTCTATAATTAAAATAACCTTAAGTACTGCGTCAATTGCTCATAAAAAAAGAAAACCCCTAAACTTTTGTACTTTTTTGCTTAATGTAAACAGTACATTACTGTATTGATAACACTTGTATACCAGTGCCTTGCAGACCGATTTGAAGGACATGTGGAAATCAGGTAAAACAGTGCAGCCAACAGTATTTAGTGATAGGGGTGAAGTCCATAAGCACAATACAATAGGCGAAGGTCCTAGGCATTGCAATTTTTGACTCCTGGAATTAAAAAGCACTATAACCCCCTTCCCCTCTCCTCATGTTAGGCAGATGTGGTTATGTGTTAAGAAACCCTTTACACCAATCTCCAGGTGGTGAATCTCGTCTTAATTATGATCATTTTAGAAATCTTAAATATTTAATTTATCATATTTTATTAAATATTGTTATAACAATTATTATAATGATTTAATACACTGATCAATATTTTACTAGTCAAGAACTAATAAAAATAACAATCTGCCTTCTGAAACTTTAATGGCTGTTTTTGTGGAATACGATGTGTAAAGAACATCGCTACAATTAATCAGAAAAGTTGACAAGACAAATATTTGATATTGATACAGGCTTACTTTTTGTGTATCTTATTAATAAAAAATTAAATGATTCAACACATTTTGTAATAACATTACATGTGTGTCTGAATACAGCTTCAATAGAGACCTGACAAAGTGCCAAAATCCACTTATCATCCAAGCCGTTAACATGTTATTAAAATAAAGTCCTGACTGGTGGGAATTACAGAGTTAATGAATAAAATAAATTTACGTAATTGGGAGAAGACCGGAAATTGATATCTCAGCTTTTACTTCGTATGGGTAATCCGTTGTTATGTTAGGCAGGGAGAATCAGAAATATTGCCAAAATTTCTTTTACGATATTAAAAAAATGGCTCAAAGCTTTTGTGCGACTGTCTGGAATAGAGTGGAAAGTGCTAAACTAAGCTGTGTTCAGTTGTCCTTGGCACTGCATCTAAAGCATATAGTTAGGCAAGTTTACAAAAAAATGTTAACTCTTCAGCTGTTTGTTTTGTCACTGGACTAATTTTTTTTTTAAGTGAAAATTACTTCCAATGAGTAAACAGCTTAAAAATGTACCGTAGTCATTTTAAAAAATGAGGGGTCAACCAATGAAAAAAAAGGGTTGAGTCGAAGTGGAGAATTATTAAACAGAATTAGTGTATTTTATGCACATCATTTGAAACGGTGCAATATTGTAACTCAATTTATATGAAAAGTGATGGTAGCATTGAGGAGACATTTCCATTGTTCCAGAGATCTATTTCTTATGCTATTTACTGCAACCCTAGCCATGTCTTAACCATTATTGTAAACTAGTGTTTTTACTCTTCCAGGAGTATTCTTACCAAGTTTTTCATTTCTCTATATTTTTTTTCTGAGCTATTCTTGTCTGTTTGTCTCTTTCTTGCCCAAGAATTTTCTGTGCCGCAAGAGAGCTTTACAACACCATGGCCTAAATCATTGCTAAACTGTCAGATACAGGACATGTAAGCACCACAAAAATTTCAATATAAAATGTCACTAAGTGATTTCAAACAAGAGATACTTCAGATTATCATATCGGTCTTATTGTATAATTTATGTTTCGTTTTAACAATTAATTCTGTTGGCAGATTAAAACCTTACACAAATATGGAAAGATTAATTCTTTTAACATAAGATTAAATTAAACATTATTTTATTGCTTAAAGCGCAATGAAAAGGGGAGATTGTCATCTACAACATGAATTGTAACATTGCCAAGCCATTTTTGGAGCAAATCAAGTCAACTTTCTCAGCTACTAAAACATTCACTCCACTGCCAGTTCATCTGACCCAGGAGCAAAACAGATTTCTCTGGCTTTTATCAAAAACAGACTTAGGCATGTATTTATCTCAAAGTTTTGTGTTGCCTGAGAAATCAGTTCCAATGTAACAGATATACATGGTTTGAGATAAGGTTTTGATTGGTTATTTTGAAATTTAAATCTGAAGTTGATCAGTTCTTCTTTAACATGGAATGGTCACTCAATGTTCATTGGTTAATTTTGTCAGATTTCTATTGGTTAATATTGTCAGATTTTGATTGGTTAATATTGTTAGATTTTGATTGGTTAATTTTGTCATAATTTGATTGCTTAATATTAATAGATTTTGATTGGTTGATATTGTCAGATTTTGATTAGTTAATATTGTCACATGTTGATTGGTAATCGCCTATCACCAGCCTTATTTCAATTGCTTGCATCTGTAGAATGAAGTCCTTAACACAGAAACATGATAGCAATATGGACGACAATGGAAATAAACTGAAAACCGTCAAACTTATAACTCATCTAAAGGGGATAGAATCTGAATAATAATGAAACAAGCCATTTGTATTCCTTAGAGTGATATTAAAAAAAATCTTTTTTTTTTTAACTTTATGTAGTTGACCCTATATAATATATACTAGTTAAACCAGGTGATATTTGTATCCCCTAAAGTGAAATCCTAAAATTTTTCTTTAGCAAATTATATTTCTTCTTTGTGAAATCCTTTTTTACTGAATGTATTTGCCTCAACATTTTTGTTTCTAGTGCAGGCTTATATACAGAATCTTAAATGTGAGTGGGTACTATTTTGTACAAATGCACTAGCAGCCGACTAAGCTTTTTGCGGGATCTACTGGGATTGCTCGAATGGAAACAGTGTTAAGCTGCTTAGCGCCAGGGCTTAAAATTTCTTCCAGAGATAGAACTGGGAAGGAAATGTGTAGGCAGCTCTCGATCTGTTTGAACAGCAGTCTTGCTAATATCGTGGATTGGAACCTCCTAGCCACTCTGAAATCTGTTGCTCGCTGAAGCCTGTAACAAGTATCGATGAGCTAGTAATCTTAGTATCAATTGGTATAGAGCTGCTATAGAGGATCATTATTTATAGTAGAGCTACTGTTCCCAGATAGATAGACTAGAATGATAGATGACGGACGAATAGACCTCAGCATGATATATCATAATTTCCAACATTGATTCTCTTGTCTACGGGAGAAAATAAGGCAAAAGGAAGGATTGGATGGGGATGTTACTGCCAAACGGAAGCCGTTGAGGAGAACCGATCATGAAGTAGGCCGCGTGTGATTTACAATGATACCCCCCAATTAGCTTGCACCAGCGATGCTCCATTTATCATAGTCATTCGCTACTAGATTATTCATATTAGTAGATATATTCCTCTGATATGGTGTTAGAAGTACACAGAGCTCTCTGGAAAGCCCTATAATTCCTGTCATATCACCCAGAAAATTCTTATAGCATACCCAAAATGAGACCACTAGTGCCTTAGTGTTCTGATTCGGCTTGGCTTTTAGAATGCTGATTTTATGGTATTTTAAAGGCAATTATATGACATTTTGGTCAATGAGTATTGATTCCCGGCTGATCGATAGGTCTGACTGTCGAGGTGTGGAATGATATGTTTATGTAATAGTCTGTAGAAAACCAGACGTGAAGCTAATATAAAAGTCGCTCCTTACACTGACAAAGCTGCTGGAATGCCGTAAAAAGGGAGCAAATTTATTCAGCGAAGTGGCTTATGCTACAAGTGTTAATCTGCTGTAACACGGTGGAATAAAACCTTAGTGGGTCTACTGCTTCAACGCCAGTAAGTTAACAAGTCCCAAGAGATCGATGCCCGCAATTGCCACGGAGAATAAGGGACCGTTTTTCCCCTCAAGAGCAGATCAATGTACTGTTAAATGCAGTTACAATATGGACCTAAAATCAATTCACTAAATTAGATTCGCCTAAATTCCAGCAAATGCCGTTTGCTTACATGCAGGGAATCTAAAGCCATGGTTTTAAATAGAGCAGCACTAACTGTACAGCAGAAGAATTCATTCAAACTTGTCGCTCTAAGAAATCTCTGTGGATTGCTTATAGTGTGGTATGGCTTAGTGTGAAATTAATTACTGACCAAGAGGGGGCAGGAACTTCATTAAGCTTTTTGCTAATTCGCTGAAAGCTCTGGGATATTGGGCCTATTTACTCCTCTTGTTGACAAGCTGTAGATTGTCTTCTGCCCAAGGATTTACTTTCAGTCTTGCTGTTTGGATTTGCATTGGACATGCCTCTTTGAAAGTATGGTTGATTCAACCCCATGATATATGACAATATTTTTGATACAAGGATTCAGCAGTCTGGTAGTGAGTATTCAACATGTAGATATAGCAGATAAATGTGTCCATGTATATAAGTCTTAATTGTTAACCCAAGATCAGAGTTTGTATACCGGGGGAGTCAGCAAAATTTCTATCTCTACATTAAAAATAAATCTGTCTTATTCTATAGGAATCAAAATGATTATTGTTCAGTCGTGTCGAGATAGAGGTGCGATAAAAATAATTTACAAATATATTTACCTTATTAGTTTTATTGCAATTTAACGCTTTAATATTGGACTAGTGATTAAAGAACACTCATATTGGAGGAAGAATCTTCCAAAGGTTATGTTACAAGGGCTTACTTAGACAGAAGGGTATCCACCCATCCTTTGGATACCCGTAATTGAAGAATTGAAGAATGGATACCTTTTTTTAAGAATCTATATCATGAAAGATGTAGGAAAGTGTAAAAATTGGACATACTATTGATTTCTAGCTAGGCCCCTGTTGTGTAAGTGTAACTTTGATAGTGGAGTACATCTACATAGGAGTATGAGAAGTGAAATGGTCTTAAAAACAGAATTAAATAACATCTAATCAATCAATAATTTTCTGGTCCTTTTGGCATCATATTCCGGAAAAAGCAACCTCTCTCTGAAACACAGCTGATACAAGAGTATTTTTTTTTTGGTCTTGAACAAACTTAAAAAATTAAACACCAATAAAAACGTGGCATTTGTTTTGGAACATTCTGAAGTTTTGTATCACATGAGTTCCAGTTGTAAAACCAACGATCACCGACATCATATTTATTACATGCATATCAAGGATAACAAGGGAGGATTTCCAATATGGCTGTCACTGTCTCCTAGCCATTGATTGATGAGGCTTCTTTATCAATGTGTCAATCAAACTGGCAAATTTCAGCAATAGACAAAGATTTTCAAATTCCCTGTGACTCCTAGCTTGGATGACTAACAAAACGATGTTTAAGATTGGGTTGGGCGGAGTTATTCACTGGAGTAATTGTCTTCCATGGTATCGAGTTTGTTCATTGAATAGTGCAGAGTTTATTATCAGAAAGCACCTGGAAGTTGTACTGCAATGGCTGATGATGTTGGGGATATCACCAGCGAGTTGAAGCCATCCGTTTCGGACAGCTTATAACCTCAGGCTTCCTAGCGATAAGGTATGACTCAGAAAGGGGTATAAGTCTGCGTATATGCCCAGAAACATGTAGTTATTGACAGATTACGTCCATGGATACCCTACTATACAGAACCATTTCCTAAAGTGTAGTTTGACTCATTTTCTGGACCAATAGTTTCTTGTTCAGCCGCGGACAGGTGGATAAATCCGATTAGGCATAATTTGCTCATCAAAAGCATGACTGTTACAAAAAATCAGCAAAGTAGGACAAATCGTTTTCCATTACGTAAAATGTTTCATCTCAAATTGTCCCCTAACTGGCTATGTGAATGGGAGATGGGTAAGCATATTGCTGCACCGACATGAAAGGCAGTGTATCGGAATCCGGATAAAGCAATTAAATGGCTATTCTAAGATGAAAGAAAAACGATGCCTATGGCAAAGCATTTCCTTTTACCCACTTTTTGCTTGTAAGTGGAGAACATTGCCCCAAGCCTTCTGTTAAAGACTTTTCTTGCGCCATGCATCTCAGAGTTGACAATGCTGGATTAACCGCGGGTTTCCCAAGGCGCTAGATTACAGAAGTGCAATGTGTTCGTTTCTAAAACTTTGTTTCTAACTGCTGGATGATTCCCTAAAAAGAAAAAGGGGTTTTAATTTATGATAATAAGGAATGCTTAGGAAACTTTTGAACTGTTTTGAAACCTGCTGCTTCAAACTAATCAATACATTATGATAGTGGTAGATTTGATAATTAACTTAGTTTAACGAGAATTTATATACTGTTAATTGATCTTACATTTTGAGACAGTCATTTTTTTTTTTTTTTTTGTCCCTTTTTTTTTTTTTTATCTCTTTTTTTTTCTCTCTCTCTTTTTTTTATCTCTTTTTTTTTCTCCATTTTAAATTTTCTCTGTCAGTAGGGAAAGTGTCATATTCTTTCAACGACTTTTAGGCGTGTCTAGCTGGGGCAATGGCTTCATTGGACATCTCATTACAATTCAGTTGAAAATGACTAATATAAACTGCTGGCACTAGAAAATATAAGTGGACATATGGAAGCACAATTAGATCACTTTGGCATGCCTTACCTTAACTTAAGGGCCACTTCCTTAAACCATTAGATATGCCAAACTCAAGTACCCCATGTTATATATATTACATAGCCTCTGCATCTTTACCAGTAGAATTATTTACTGTATAATTTTTATGGTGCGGATAATTTTAAGAGGGTACACTTGGCATCTGTACTGCTTATTATTTGTCTGTTCTGCCGAGAATTTTGAAGAGCTGATCCTGAGATAAAATTTTGTCCATGTGTGGGTCTTTTATTGCAAAATTATCCTGTCCAGTTTTAGACAAATAGTACCATAGCCTTGTATCATAGCAGTGTAGAATGTACTTGTGCATTTCTCAAACTAGTCCAGTCTGATGGTTCATATCTGCCATGAATTTTCAACATCTCTATAGGTGTCCGTATTTTTAGCATTAATCGCTTTTGATTGTTCTTTGGCTCAACAAGACTTAGTACTTTAACTTTTTACATGCTGTGTGTGTGTGGGGGGGGGGGGGGGGGGGGG
>JARFOD010116485.1:0-14936 GCA_031763545.1 Mopalia muscosa | reverse complement strand
TGTGTGAAACGGGCCCCTGGGACCCGTTTCACAAACGATCTTAGCTTACGTTGAACGTAACTATCATGGCAACACTGTGTCTTCAGCACTGGTCGCAATTGTAAATATGGTGTGCGTAAGGTAAGATCGCTTCGTGAAATGAGCCACTGGAGCCAGTTGCTCGAAAGATAGACCTTTAACCCGGTGTTAACATTTAATTCCTGGTTTAAGCGGCTAATAGTCTTTCAAGCAGCTAGTACTTGGGCATTTTATATCCGACCGGTCAATGTCCGGACGACAACTCGGATGCACAGTCGATAAAATTATAGGTTCTTTCATAATGAGCTATAAAGACAGATAACATTTGACACTACAGATGCTGCATGGGACTTCCTCAACAAGTCTTGAGGGTTTTAGTGTTGGAAATGTTATTTTACCTAGTCTGTTTGATTTGTCACACGGCACAAAACCTCAAAATAGATATTGCAATCATTTACAGTTACTGATGTCACTTAAATCATAATGACTGGCTGTCAGATATGTGTCGACGACGCCTTCATGATAGCTGTATATTGTTTCCTGATTACCTCCAGTTGACCCTCTCCTATAATTATCTCATCAATAACCCCTCACCAGTACCATTATAATATGATGGCGTGTGATGCATTACTATAGTAACATTGAGTCAGAATGTCTACCACTGTCACTGGTCAAATAAGCCTACGGGCTAATGGACGTTTGTGATATTTTGTGTGCAATTAAAATGCTTCCCACTACCTAGTTACCCTAATGGGGTACAACTAGACTGACGAAAGGCGTTAACAGCGGTTGGTTATGTTTTACTCGTATTTATAAATCTAGTAGCCTCAAAGACATATGGTTTGTGTTGAATATTTGTCAGGCTCGAATGGAACCATTTGGGATTCTTCCGTCTGGCTCTGGTGGCACCCTTTGTGGCTTTGTATGGAACCCCCAAAGCATCTGTTCCAAGGATTTCTCCCATTCTTTATTATAATGAACAACCGTTTTAATCATATTGGTTCCATATAGAACCATCCCCGCGAAGAACCATTATATCTTAGAATATAATAAGTCTATAGGCCTATAAAGTCCCACACTCAAAACACCAAATAGACAAACTTAAATAGTCATGTTCGCCTCATATCCGTGGAAACCATCATATTTCAACCAAAATCAATATCCACCGTGCATGGGTCAATTAAAACCAGTATAATTAAAAATTCTAGGATAAGGGCCAAACAAATCAGCATGCTATTTCAGAGTTCCGAAATACCAAAAGTGCTGTTTTTCAAGACAACCAACCGCATTCTTTCTTGAATGAATTCCACTTTGCCTTTTTAATAGCTACCTGCCTATTCTTGGTGCTTCATAATTTGGCATGTTTTCTGCTTCCCAACATAACCACATACAGTTTTCCTTTTCTGGTTTTCGTTTGGTAATAAAACGTTAATATCATTATGTTGTAAAAACATGATTTGTTATATCAGTAATCAGAAAAGCACCACAAGAAGTTCCGAATCTTATGTAATGATTGTGAGACCGTAAAAGTTGCTAGTCATGTGACGCGGATTCCTACATGAGATCCATATTTACCTTTTCATTTATAACTTCTTCTGTAAATTCCAGTTGCTGTGGCACTAAAAAACCTTATTTACCAACCGGTCGATGCAGTTTAATCTTTTATCCGCATCAAACATTTGTGAATATTAAATCACATAGATGTATGAGCCAGATTCCTACAATTGTTTAAGTTATAAGATAGTTTGTAATATCGATTACTGCCATATAATAAAATATTGTTGATCTATATCCACTACTGGATTCCTGTGTTTTTTATTTTGCTGGATCCCCATATGATGTATTTTTTAGGAGATAAGAAGGTTTGGGGTAACCAGTATTTCAAAGGCAAAAACATTGCAATGAAGAAATTCAGTGTTCGTTATAAAGGATGTTGTATTGTGCTGAATTCTTACCATTAAAGATAACATCGTGTAAATTTCACAAATTACTTCAGAGAAATTGTCCCATATTTAAATATAAATGTGGGACTATCGATAGCGCTTCGTTCTGGCTAGAGTAATTGGGTTAACTATCTATAGCACTTCGTTCTGGATAGAGTAATTGGGTTAACTATCGATAGCGCTTCGTTCTGGCTAGAGTAATTGGGTTAACTATCTATAGCACTTCGTTCTGGCTAGAGTAATTGGGTTAACTATCGATAGCGCTTCGTGCTGGCTAGAGTAATTGGGTTAACTATCGATAGCGCTTCGTGCTGGCTAAAATAATTGGGTTAACTTTCCATAGCGCTTCGTGCTGGCTAGATTAATTGGGTTAACTATCGATAGCGCTTCGTGCTGGCTAGAGTAATTGTGTTAACTATCGATAGCGCTTCCTGCTGGCTACAGTAATTTGGTTTACTAGCTATAACGCTCGTGTTTGCCTTCAACCGGAAGTGGATGGGTCTCACTACCACTTGTAGTATGGCTACAATTGTGTCATATCACTGTTTCCGCCCAAAAAAGGGGTTTGGAAGACACATTTTGGAAAACAAAATCCCAATGATTCCATATTAAACAGAAAAAAAGAAGTTAAAATTATTTAATCCTACGGCTTTAAGTGGGAGATAAACAGCAAACAAAACTGCACTTTATCTTACCGTATCACTCAGTTTCATTTTGCAAAATTCTCTTTTCCATATAAAAAAGAAGTCCCCTGGCAATTGGGTCAGCTGTATAACTACAGTGTGAATTTACAACAAAAAGATCCTTCAATACATAACTGTCAAAGTCTCCACGACAGATACAATGATTAGATATTTTAGTATAGATGGAGACTAGTTGTTGTTGTACACACATTTACCTTTATTTAAACTTGCCAGTCCGATGATTAACGCTCATTCAAAAATTGTTTCAGCCCAAACTATCGTTATGTATAGACATATACATCGTCTAACATCGGGCAATTTAATAAACTGTAACAATCAATTGATATTTTGTTGCATAAAAAACTTCTTAACAGTTTGACATCAGTGTCCAAAATGCTGTTTTCTGTAAACTCCAGATCACTGTAGTATTGCTCCCGTAAGTCGCTTCTAATATCGAAATGACTAATTCAGTTCTGTTGGGACTTTGTCGGAAACGAAATACAATTTCAGCATATGTGTTTGGATGCAATTGAAATCAAATCTAGCGCACTGTATTGAGCAGTTTGTAACATTGAGCTTGCATCGATTCCATTGTCTTTTTGTTTTAAAATGTGACAAAATAGATAGACAGATACAAACACTGCGGATCAATATCATTGTGAAACGCAATAACCCATTGTATTTCTTCTCCCCTTCATAAAAAGATGTTTTGTCAATTTAATTATGATTTCAAAAAGCACAACAATAATAAGGTTTAATTTCTTTTTGATGTAAACTCATTGTATATATACCGTGTATATTGCCTCCTGTTATTTATGTATTCTTGAGTGTCTAAATCAGATTTGTTTTATTTGTATGAAGTTTGAAACTTGTGTTGGTTCTGGTTGTTTGTTGTATTTTGCCGTTTAGCTGTTGTTGATGCCTTATGTACGTTTTTGTTTCAGACCTTGGAATTATGGGTAAATATATAATGTGAAGGTTTAAAATATATATTTATTTCAATAATTAGGTGTCGTTTGGATACTGACATTCGGTCGCGTTTTAGCTTTTGAAAAACAATTTCTCAGTAAACAACAAAACTATCACAAAAGTGTCGAGTCCCATAGGTATGAAATCAGGTGATCGTGGATGGAATCATTTCGTTGGGACGTTTCAACAAAGTGACATAGCCTCATATGGTGCCCGTACAACCGATAATACGACCAGCTCTCGCACGACAATAAGGTACCAATTCTACAGCTACTATTTATTTCACAGGACTTCGCTCCTAAAACTGCCATTTAAGTGTTATCTCAAAGCACTCATTTATTTATTATCGTGCCTTAGTATAATTTAGCTGAATAGAAAACTCATACTTACTGCCAGACATGTCTTTCGGTATTGTTCGTCGTTTATATAACCTTTGTATCTAACCTTTGTGTCAGGTAGTTTGATTATCTTTCTGTAACTGAATTTCCACACCACCGTAGTCATGTCAGTTTCTCCTATGTGCTTTCAAACTGGTCAATAAAACAAATATAATGCTTTAAAACTGGTCAATAAAGCAAATATAATGTAGCCACCAAGACAATAGGTCACTTGTGTAAATAATCTTCAGGGAGAAACAATAATAAAACCATGGGGATTTGTTTGGTTCTTACATTTCAAAAGGAAGAATACAAAATGTATAACAAATACAAATTCGTTAAGTTTTGAATCGTCATGTAATGACACGTCTTTGTGTTGTTCCGACGACATAGGCGAATTAATTTAAAGATACCTGCACGTGATATTTTGTAAGAGACTGTTGTTTGTTTTCTATTGTCAAAAATATCAATCTTTTATGTTCGTTTTTAGCCTTGTGTTTTGCTTTCGTTGTTCTGTTTATTATAGTTATCATTACAAATATATATTTTACATATCTAATGGACTCGTTAATTCTAACCCGTTGTATTCCAAAAATCAATACTTTGATAATAGATAATAATCTGTAGTACATTGTGAATATTTCTGTTTGTTTTCCTAACCTTTTATACATATATAAACATGCTGGAGGAATTGCATCAACCTTTAATACCACCAACAAATAGACCTTTAATATCAGACTGTATCTCTGAATAGGACCATACATTGGAACTTATTGATTACCACCTCAACCCAATTGTCAACAGTCATTCCAGTTTTATTTTGAATAAGTTATGTGAAATTCGGGTTGATACAACTGAACGTAGAATCTATGTTCACAAATATCGACATTGAGACAAAACTTCGTTCCGCAAAAAACGAAGTCCTACTTCTAATACAACTGAACGTAGAATCTATGTTCACAAATATCGCCATTGAGACAAAACTTCGTTCCGCAAAAAACGAAGTCCTACTTCTGATACAACTGAACGTAGAATCTATGCTCACAAATATTGCCATTGAGACAAAACTTCGTTCCGCAAAGGTAGAATCTATGTTCATGTTCTACACCTCATAAGTGTCTCAAACAATAAGTTGGTCAAACTATAAATTACCATTCGGATGAGAGCCAGCAATCATTTGAATTCCATTAGGTTACGAGAGATATCATTCGATCAATGGACCATTTAGGAAAAAAACAACTCTTTCCTCTTACGGGGAATCCGTTTTGCTCGATATTTATAACATTCTCTTTTTCAAGTAAATGTTCTCTAGATGTACTCGAGACGTCTAAAGTTACCCATAACAACTCAACATAATAATGTATTTAGAAATATATCTGTGTGCGTTTATCTAGAGCACGAGAGGATTTGTCCGTCTTAATTAATCCGCATACCTTTGTCGGTGTAATTAAGATAAAAAATGTATACATTTTCTTTCTCTGCATTCAAAATAATAGGAGTGTACTGTAAGCAAAGGTTTACAACTTAGAAAGAGTGACAGTATTATTGGACTAAAAAATGTCCTGAAATGCAGAGATAACGAATCAAATGGGTGGCGACATCTTTAATGGCAGAATGAAGACAGTAAACACCCATTGTCGGTACAGATAGGTATGGTTGAGCACAAATACAAAGACAACGGGCATTTATGAAGAAAGGTCCCATACAATATGTACAACACTTATATAAACTACAAAACTCAAATCATTACCTCCCGTTGGTTTAGTTATACATAGAGAAATAAGAATACATGTACATACAATAGTTTCAGGGGTTTGCCGGTCGGATAATTAACCGGGTCGTCAACAAGTCAGTGCCCTCTCAATTCAACAATGTTACCATATTATTGTAATCAGGCTTATATAGCCCATATACAGATCAACAATTTGCTAATGTTTAGCACCCAGTGTGACTGATTGAAACCTGTGATTTGGAAGTGTGAAATCTCACAAGAGGGTGTCTGTAGGAAAACAAAGGCATATGCACAGCCAGCCAGCCAACCAAGCCCGTCCTTGACATTTGTCCCATTCCTCCTCAATATGAGGTACACCTATAGTATAGTAAGGTGACTACTCCAAAGAAGGACGAAAAAATTATATTGACTCAATATTTCGCTTTATTATAGTACCAGTAATACAGGAATAGGAAGTCAACTAACTCAGTTCCAAGATATCTTCCGATGCCTCCTGCCAGTTATATGATTTGAATAGATTCCAAATATCCACAACTGCAGCAAATCTGTTGTTGAAACAAATCAGTTACTTCCGGAAAATTGCGCGGACCTGAAATACAACTGGTGTATTTGTAAATGTAACTGGATATACAAATGCTTATTGGCTTCCTGGCTCGTTTGCTTGCCATAAGACTGCTTGCGCAAAACTGATTTCAAATAAAGCACGCCAAGCTGAATTGTCATTTGACCTATTTGGATTTATTTTTGGTTGTGTTTGTTGTAATCGTTGATAATTACGAAAGACATTTTTTTAACCGCAGAGAGGTGGAAAATTTATTATGTCAACAAAATCTGTCAATACATAGTTACAGAAAAAACAAGTCAAAGACTTCGCTCTTATCGTTAAAGTCACGCTATGGTCAATTATTGATGGTTTATTGCATAGCTACGCGATAACAGACAACAACAATCCACTTCTGTCATGCATATAAGGGGCAAACTATTACATGTATGCCTAAATGGATGTATAGGTGTGCTTTTCTGGCCACCCGATAAAGAAGACTGAACTAGAAGTAATTATAAACATCCGTACAATTCACAAATACTAATATGTAGGATTTTTTCGCCCGTAGTTCACGAAATATCAAGTGCGCTTTACATTTCCGTGCAGAAATTTACAAGGATATTGCTTGTAATGATTTAACAAACTTTGTGCAGAGAACAACTCTTTTCGTTGTTTTTCAACGAGATATTGTGTGCAATACTTGATAATACAGTGTCGTCTGTGACAACTATATGGACACTATATTGATATAATTGGGCTGTAATATATAAAGAATAAATTGGGCATCACATCGAATCGTTTGTCAGTGTATAGAAAAAGCTTATATCGACCAATTTAGTCATTGGATTGTCTCTAAGAAATCAGATAATATACAACTCGGAAGTAGGATTGGAAAAGCACGAACTCCATTCAACTTCGTGTTTATACAATACACATTTACCATAAATTATTAAAAAAATTATAAATTGTTGATGTTTTTGGATGTGTGTGGTTTGTATAGCCCCGCAATATATTGCTTGGATATCTTAAAGTAGATTACCGTTTGTTTTGCTGTAAACGCTACCTTATTCTGAGAAGGATCTATTGAATGATTTAGTATACAGGCCACAACTCAAACTTGTTTCATTTTAAAGCCTGCACATTGACATGGTACTGACAGAGTCTGCTTCTCCAGTTGTTGCTCAAAGTTTCTCTGTCTGTCCGTGTGTGTCTGTCTTGCTCTAATCCTCGACTTTTTCCATACAGCATCTTTTAAATGGTTAAGCACATAACAGTTCAAACTTGTTTCATGTGATAGCCTGCACATGGGCATTGTGCACTACCATATTCTGCTCCCCCTAATTTTGCTCAAAAGTCGTCTGTCTGTTCGTCCGATATATTTCTAATCAACTTCGAGTCCAAGTTTTTCAATTGGTCTATCTGTTTAAACTAAAGCTTACTTTTTCAATTGTTTTGATGACTTACGGTTTTGGGCGTTTGATCATATTGACCTTTTAATCTCAGCACATCACAGTAAGATAGGACACGGAAACAATGTGCACTTGTAAATCAATATCAGCCGGATCGAAGTTATTGTTAGCCGCAGTTTTACCATTGATTTCACAGAGAGCCAAGAAGCTTTATCTGATAAGCCAATCTGACTGTTCTGTTCACATGTATAGATTTATTCATTTCCCTGTGGATCACTTCCACTTCAAAGCTATTGCAGTAATTTGACATTAATCGGTATCTGTTCTAAATTTAATCATATATTATTATTTTCTCATAAGAGCAGATAATCAGCCCCAGGGTATAGCTGGTGAGCATATAGCATAGATCTGGTCACTAACAGAGGATTTCCATAACCGTCCGTCATTATCATAATTATGGTTCTGGCAATATTATAACGAAAATATATTTACTCATCAAAAAAGATTATTAAAGACATTCCAACAGGAGAACGGAAGCATTTGGAAAATAATTTCGCCCAGACTTATTTCGTGTGTCTCATAAGAGCAGATAATCAGCCCCAGGGTATAGCCGGTGAGCATATAGCATAGATCTGGTCACTAACAGAGGATTTCGATAACCGTCCGTCATTATCATAATTAAGGTTCTGGTTATATCTGGTATACAATTTGAAAGTGTGTCTATCTTTTAATGTTTATATTTTATAGAAATCCAACGTAAGATATTTTCACAACTCATATCCCCAATAGTCGAACGTTTCTCTCTTCGTGATTATTCGGTTACAGATCATTTTGAAATCATGCCGATTGAAGAAAAAACACAAATTCTTCTATCTGAAGAGGAAACCAAACAGAAACGTTTAGAAAGAGAACCTCGTTCGAGTACAACTTTTTAAACGTTGTATCCAATGGGTTACAATTGGCAAAACGGAAAAGGATCTAAATCAGAAATAATTCCATTTGTTTTCCGATATGCTAGCCTAGCACCGGGTTTGTTAGTCTTCTTTTACAGGAATATCAAAATCCTGTACCTTAATGGTCTAATCCTCTCTCACAAAGATCTATTATGGGATATAAGAGAAACAAAAATCCAAATGGTTAAGGCGAACTTCCCTATTTATCAGATAGATTGTGACTATCATAGTCTTTATTTGATATATTTACTGGTTTATGTTCATTTCTAAAATATTAGTTTTCAGATTGATTTATTCTTAACTCGTATTAAATGTCTTGTTTACTACATATTTATTACATATTACTTTATACATCGTGTAAATAGCCATTACCTTCTCCCCAGAAGTCTGCAGGTTACCCATAACAACTCGACATTAAGATCTATCTTGTCTCTTTGGGTTTATATAAAACATTAGATGATTCATCGATTTTATTTAATCGACATCCCTGGGTGATTAATTTATAGAGATGTATATAAAACCCTCAAAATATATGTTGGTGTTTAGCACAGCTAATGGCATCATCTTGATACTAATTCATTCCATGGGTTGGTATAGCCCAGATGGGGGCACCAGCTGGCTTGTTTTAGTTTTATATACTGATCTAGATGCACTTATAGTGCAAGTCAGGTATGTAAATTAACTTGTATTGATTTCATATACGGAGATGTATTGCAAGACTTTTTATCACTTTTGGCTTGATTCTACACATGTCGAATTCATTTGGATGACATAGTGTCGAATGATTTTATTTGACTGATGTACAATTCTTTTTTTACACATTTGTAAAAAAAGATTTTCACTTAGGTGAACAAAAACACAATTTTAAAAAATTATTTTATTTACAATTCTTTTCGATACATATACAAATTATTTTTCACATAAGTAAAAATACATGAAAAAAACCTAACTATTTCATTATTTTGAAAAAAGTTTTATTTTGAACGAAAGAGCTTCACTTATTATAACTTATTATCTATCTGAAAAAGATAACTATATAGTGTGATACCTATCAGTGTATAGTGTAAGTGGTAGACCTATGTCAATGTGTAGTGTACATTGTAGATGTAGATCAATGTGTAGTGTAAGCCGTTTATTTAGACCAATATGTAGTGTAGACTTAACCCTGTATTCAGATCATTATTATAATATTGTAACGGAAACGATGTATCTCAATTAATACGTAATGATTGTCAAAGATCATGCAGAATAAGAGCCTAAGTGGAAACCCGTATATCAAAGAGAATATACAATGTTAGCCATGTATCAATAACAAAATTAAGCTGCCCTTAAAGATAAATAGTTAATTAACGACATAGGCCTAGACCGATTGTGTTGTGTATGTGCCATAGAGGTACATCAATATACGACTGACATAACACACGGATAGGAAGGAAAGGAAATCTCGCTAGTATTGGTGATGCTAAACTGTGTTGGCCAAGCATGTGCATCCCCGCTATTTTTTTCAATGACATTTGGAGGATAGCAGAAAACCTGCAGATCCACTGGCTAAGGACAGTTTGTTTGCAAAGTAGCAATACTGTCTTTACTTAGCACTGGAGATAATTAACTTTCCATCACTATGGAAATGCTTCACATCTTGGTTGTGCTAGTTCAACTATTGTTGGAATACACCGCCGTCATGAAAGTAAAATACCCTTAAGCAACACAAACCAATTTATAATCTAGTGAGCCTGCAGGGTTTCGCACCTAGTTTATCAACTTGATGGGCGGCGTCAAGTTTGACTATAGTTATACACATCTGCCACGCCTACTATTTACCTTATGGCCAAATTTAGGTAATGCACTTAACGTAAAGCTAGAAACACGTAAGTCTTTCTTTTAAATATATCAATTTGTCCTTTTGTATGGCATTATTTCGTGCAAAGTCTTCAAAATAATGTGTATTTATGAGTTTATGTGGAGAGCATTATGTCATTGTAACAAAAAGATTTATTTAACAAGGGTGATAAACAAGTCTTTCTCCACAGCTTTCTCCTCCATGTATATAAACAACTGAACATCAAAACGAGGCAGCATTCAAGTGATATATTTTATATAAAGAAATATATAAAAATCGGAGAAAAAAATTAACTCACGGCTAAAAATGAAACTCTTAAAGGTTTTCAACTAGATGAAAGGGTCTACACCTAGGTGAAAACTAAAAAATGAAACGTATCTGCTTAAAAACAAATGTGTACAAAAATAATAAATCAAGAAATAAAAATTGTATGTCGTCTATGGGCCACCGTACATATTGTAGAGCAGACAGGAGCTAAAACAAAAATATAAATTAAGAGTGGTACTACCAGGTAAACTCATCTAGACGTTATTTTATGTTTATTTCAGACGAGACGACATTCGTGTCAATAGGAATCTACGTCCAAAGCCTTAGCAGCATCAGTGAAATCAACATGGTAAGTGAAATTGATTTTTCTATACACTTAGAAATAATGGTTGTTTGAGGGTTCTTTAGAAAAGCGGGTGATTCTATATCGCACCATTACGACAAAAGCGGTTATTTGTTATAAGAATAAAGAGATAATTACTTAGAACAGCTGCCGAACCAGAAAGAATTCCACCAGAGCCATGACTGAAGACCTTAAAGAGCTACACTCGAGCCGTATTTTTCTAAGAGTGTAAGGACAGTCATCATGTTATATGCAGATGACGCGCTTCATTATGCAGCTGTCAGTTGCTCGTTTCTTTTATTGTAAAATGGCATTTAGCCTCTTCGAAGTAATATCGTATGCTGCTGGGACTTTGTCAGTGAATGTAGCACGAGTTTATATTATTTCTGATTATGCGCAGTTTATACTAAAGTCACTTGTTTAAACTATATTAAATCACACAAATACAGGAAATATTATTTTTACGACTTTTTACTCAGATATAAAGCTCACTAAGAAATATTAGGAAATTTAAACTGCTAATAAATTGTTTAGAAATATTAAAGAAATCTCAAAATCTGGGATAATTCTAACCATGTTAATGGGCCTAGATAATTTGGCCAGGTGTTTCCTCAGATTTTACAGTACTGTGTAACAAAACAACCGAATGGTAATTTTCTTTTACAGGAATATGTATTGGATATATATTTTCGTCAATCCTGGAACGACCCAAGGTTAATGTTTAACGACACAGACGAGACCCTGACCACGGGACCATATTACGCAGATAAACTCTGGCTTCCCGACCCATATTTTGTGAACAGCAAAGAAGAGACCTTCCACACAGTTACTGTCCCGAACGTTCTGTTACGGATAAGTCCTAATGGAGACGTGTTCTACAGCCAAAGGTTAGACGAATATCACTTTATTAATCGCATTTTTTCATTACTGCACATTTTATCTTTGTGCTAGTGCTTGTTATTGTTGGAATACACCGCTGTCATGTAAGTGAATAGCCCTGTTAATTTACAGTGGAGAATTCCCGTAACAGTCATGGGGGTATAAACTGTTTCCCGAGTTGCGCACAAGTAAGATTATTAAATTAAGATATACCCGTTGACAATATCCTATTTATCCTATTAGAACTAATTTTAATTTTAAAATAATGACATTTGTTGGTATCTTAGAAAAATTAACTGCAATCGTTCTGGCTTCAAGTGAATCTATTTGAATTATAAACGAAAATAAATAAATTATTCTGACAACAGACTATTCACGATATAAACTTGACTGAATATTGTAGGTTAAGTCTGGTGATGGCTTGTAATATGATATTGTTTGATTTCCCGATGGATAGTCAAGTCTGTGACATCAGAACAATGAGCTGTAAGTATATCTTTATATGACTTTACCTGTTATTTGTCATTGATTTTTCGTTTATATACAATGGATTTTACCGTGTGAACGTATATCTTTACATATCCATTAAGGACTCTACCGCTAGTCCGGAGTAAAAAATGCGACCCTTACCTTTTCGTGATTTTTGCGGTTATGTTTAAGGATTATTACATTAGAATGTTCCTTATTGTAAAATATAACAATCACAGTTGCAATAATATAAAACAAACGTAGCCTGTTTTAGCTTTTTGAAGAAACTTGATAGGTTAAACGGTTCATACTCTTAACAAAACAACATTTAATTGTTAAAAGTACTGTTTTGCTAGTAGATAATATAGCAAATCCGTCTGACCAGTTTTCCAGCATCGAGTTTTGCTAAACACTCTGGGTTGTATTTCTTCAAACCATTTTAACGATGATGGAACAGCAGAAAAGATATTTCAGATGCAGAAAACATCAGCGTCTCGTATTGAATTGTAAATAGTATCGTGAAATGAACCAAAGAACACGTTTAAAAGGCGACAGAACGTGCTGTCAGACAGGCAGAGTGGAATCATATAGAAGTGATCTAGACAGCTGTTGGTAAATACATTTGAACTCTAATCGATTCCTTGCATCTTAAAAACTGCCTAGTTAACTGTTATAGTTACAATTAGCCTCCTCAATATTTATTTTTCACAAGCTAAAAAATTATATATTTTTGTTCCATCGTTGTTAAAAAAAAAAAGGATTTCTAGTTTACACAATTTTTGAAAGTGTATTTTTATGAGTGAGACTATATAAGTGCTTAATCTCCTTATTGATTGATCAGTGTTTAACGCCGTGTTTGTGTTTAAGTTTATTTTACTTAAATGACTGCAGTGTACTTCCACAGAGCGAAGCGTGAACACAACCTTAATAACGCTCGTATAACCAGCGATCGGCTTACAGTAGCCCAATATACTGACTGTACCATATACGCTGGTTCATATAGCAAAGATTTTCAGGTAAAGGTTTTCAGGTAAATTCTATTGGTTGATCTGGTCACATGAGCATACAGGTTTGCAAAATGGCGGAGCAAAGTTAAGACGAGAGGACTGTGTGCTCATGTGACCAGATCAACCAATAGAATTTTGTGTGAGTCTAGAGCCTATCTCCGCGGCCCTTTACCTGAAAATCTTTTATACGAACGTAAACCATAATGTGATGTGTTATATACAAACGCTCTGGTGTTAGGCGCTGGCTGCCTAACTTTAATTATACTACTTTAAGCTATACTGAAATGCGATCTTGATTTCTTAAACATTTGAATCCTATGTAAATTTAAAAAATCATTGAAATTTGATTTTGAATTTGCAAATCACTGAAATTCGATCGTAAGATTTAGCTGCAAAAGCAAACTATTCCCATATCTTTATATACATTATATGCTATTACGCATATTTTAAAATATTCTAGCTTCTTTCACCATCAAATATTTGCCCGTAAGAAACTCTGCGTCGATCTATACGAGCTAACCCTTTACACTATATAGGTTAACCGGGAGTATAACTAAACGAGAATGTGTTCAATAGTCTAGGTGCTTCCTTGGTTTTGGTGTCGGGGCTTTAGTTCCAGAATAGCATTGCCAAATGGCTTCAAAATCACAAATTGGTGTCATCCTGTAATTATTTTTGCACTAAACATTGTACAAAAGAAGAAAGTGTTATCCAAAGTACTGAAAGAAAAAAAGACATGAAATAGACATGCATTTATAGATATATTCTAAAAAGTTTCATGGTCTGGCTCTACAGTATATATGTATATAAACTTTTCCGAACATTTTAATTGGATAATCATAAACTCCGAACATTTTAATTGGATCATCATAAACATGAATGAAGTACTTTTATGTATTTTATTCAGCGTCGTGTTAACGTAAGACGACCCACATTAAGACTGGGGAACCTTATGATGAAAAGTCACCCGACTTCTCCAATTCAGTCATTTCAGCAGTGGCTGGTTGATCGAAGTGTTATTAAATTTATTCCGTTATTAGAAGACGTCATACCTTGTTGAAGGGTTATCTCAAATTTAACTGCTGTAAGAGATTTAATATGGTGTAATAGACTTATCATCGCTCGAACCTACCCAAGACCTATGGTGATCTATAACATCCATCCTATCCCATCGCACACCGTACCACAGACACATGTCCCTTAAAGATCAAAAGACTCCTATGTATTCATTCGGTTAAATGCATTGTTCCAGTTGGCTACACAACAAAGGATATAACACTTAAGTGGATGGAAGTGGGCTCTCTGAGTGTAAATGAAGAAAATGAACTTCCTGAATTTAACTTGCAAGAAACAGGCAAAGATGAATGCACTCAAGTTTTTGTGACAGGTAAGTCTATCAATATTATGTGCGACAGTATGCCTCTTTATTAGCTAGTCTGCTATACGCTCGTATAACCAGCGATCGGCTTACAGTAGCCCATACTGACTGTACCCTATACGCTGG
>JARFOD010116484.1:0-29179 GCA_031763545.1 Mopalia muscosa | reverse complement strand
AACCATTAACTGTAGTTGTGCCTTTTGCTATTGCGGATTCATCATTTTAAAAATCAGTCTGTCTGTCTGTCTGTCTGGCCATTCGTCGTGATGGCTCGAATCTGTTTCCGGAGCAGAACTCGGTTGCCATGGTCACCTCACGAGCACCCCAAGAGGGCGTATGTTGGGTTTACTAAAACTCTTGTTGCTTCATGCGATCGGATGGTTGGGTTCGTTGGTCTATGCTTCCTCACGGGGCCAATATTATTACCCAATACTAGCATAACCACAGAATGTCGGGGAGTTGATCTTCCTCCAGTGCTATGCAAAGCAAGCAACACTCCAACAGACTGTCCTTGGCTCGAGGGCAGCTTGCAATAAAAAAGGGTTATTCCGACAAGACATATTTTTGAATTTGAGAATAAAAAAAGATAAAATAAAAATATTATGCATGTGTGTATTTGTACAAAAGATTACCTATATAAAGAAGGTTTATATTTAACATTAGACTTAAAATACATTTATTAAATGTCAAATGTGTTCTACCATACATAATATAATCACAGAATTCCAGAAAAAAGATAAGAAATAAATTGTAAGAAACAGAGAGGAAATACAGATCAACATCAACATGGTCAGTCTAAAAACAATAACAACACGGTATGTAAACGAGACAAAAATAATTATGACAAGCCGTTTAATCATTTCTACCTTTATTCTACATATGTCAAATTAGTGTTGCTTTTATTTTGCTTATTTACAATTCCTTTCCACATATTTGCAATTCTTTTAGAAAAGATTTCACATATATTAAAAAATAGTTTACATATGTAGAACTTTTTTCTACATATGTAAATAATTGTTCAACATGTGAAGTTCTTGTCTACATATGTAAAATGAAACACATATGTGGAAAAGAATTTCACGTATCTGAAATGAACTTTTATTTTACATATGTACAAAATAGTTCCTCTTATCGAAAAACTGAGAAATGAATTCTCCCAAAGAGTAAAGGAGCGTGTCCAACCTTCGTTTGTGCTGCTATCGTCTTGTCTGGGCTTCCACCACGAATGGAAAGACGAGAGGAATATATTCCACGTGCTGCGCAAGTTAAGCCTCAGCAGGGCACACTCCCAAGTCGAGAGAGTTGATCAGGAAATGGTCCCTCTGCAGCAACATCAACAACAAAGCAAAGTGCAGACTGCCAAAAGTCGAACACTCGCATATTTTTACAGTCAGCAGCGGCTTAACACAATGCCATACATACCATTTTGAATAATGCCAATTACAGTAACAAATAAAGAGTCAGTAGTATATCACGCACAGGTTTATTATTGTTCAGTATTTTTATTTTAGTCTACATTATTTTATTTTTCCGACAAATCGGACGTTGTAAGGCACAGTACAAAATCGGTCGGAATTATAGGTCTATAAACAATGTAATTTTCCTGATCTATTATTCCCTAGAAAATAAAATATGCTTTGCGAAACGCAGAGGGTAGATGTGCTTCTCATCAGATCTTACTTATTGAGCAAATTTATTGCCGCTAAATACAAGCTGTGATAGACGAGTCTGCAATTGAGGTCTTGAATGATTTTATTTCACATATCTGCAAATGAGTTCAACTCACCTTTTTATTTTACATTAGTTGAAAAGATTTCCGAATTTGCTGAATTAAAGTTTTTTTTACATATTCGAATTCTTTTTCACATAAGTGAAATTCTTTTCAACATATGTAAATTAATAATTAATTTTACATATGTGGAAAAGAAGTTTTTTTCACATATGTAAAATAAAGTCATTCAATTGACATATTTCAAAAATAATTTTCACACCTGAAAAATAATTTAACATGTAGAATAAAATAGAAATGATAAAACGGATTGCCATGCATAATGACTATAGTGAGACGTACAAACTATATATCAAATTTACAGACAATAAATAAACACACGGGTATGTTTCATGAAGGTTTATTGGTATTATTCAAATTGTTTTTCACATATGTTGAATTCTTTTTCACATAAGTGAAATTCCTTTCAACATATGTAAAATAAATAATTACTTCTACATATGTGAAAAAGAATTTCACATATGTGAATTATTTTCCACATATGCTTAATTAATGTTTATTTTACATATGTTGAATTCTTTTTCACATAAGTGAAATTCTTTTCAACAATTACTTTTGCATATGTGGAAAAGAATTTTGCATATGTACAATTATTTTCTGCATATGCAAAATTCTTTTCCACATATGTAAAAGTAATTATTTTCCACATATGCTGAATTTAGGTTTATTTAACATTTTCGAATTCTGTTTCACATATGTTGAAATTTTTTACATTAGTGAAATTCTTTTCAGCATATGTGAAATAAGAATTAAATTGACTGAATTTCACAACTTTTCACATATGCTAAATTGTTTTTCATATACGTTCAATTTTGTTTACCTTTGCGAATTCTTTCAATATATATGAAAGTTTTTTTCACATATGTAAAATAAGCCATTTAAATGATTAATTTGTATTTACAGACGTTAAATTATTGTTCACATAAGTGTGAAATTCTTTTTCACATATGTTAAATTATATTTCACATATGTTAAATTATTTTTCATATACATTCAATTGTGTTTACCTTTGCGAATTCTTTCATTATATATGAACGTTTTTTTCACATATGTAAAATAAGCCATTTAAATGATTAATTTTTATTTACAGACGTTAAATTATTTTTCACATAAGTGTGAAATTCTTTTTCACATATGTTAAATTATTTTCATTACATTCTTTTTTGACAATTCTTTGAATATATGTGAAATTATTTCATTTACTTTGCACATGTGAAAAAGAATTTAATATATGTAGAATAGAGGTAAAATTGATTAAACAGCTTGCCATACATAATGTCTATGTGCGACGTACAACCATTTACCAAATTTACGGACAGAATAAAGAAACACACTTGTTTTTCAAATTGTTATTGAGCGAATAAAGGACATGCTACTGGCTGTTTTACAAATTATGTTATCGAGGTTAACGCGAGTTGTCAAAATGTACGTTAAAAAAAGTTTAAATGGCTGCGAAGCATTAAAAAATGTATGAAACAATGAAAACAGAAATAATACCAGATAATGTGAGTTTTGCTGTATAAAACATCAATTGAGTTATTTTATGATTGATTTTTCCAACCGAGTTCTGGTAAAATCAGGGCGGAACCCTGTTGGAAGATGAGTCACACAGGCTATTTGATCTGAGTGAAATGGAAAAGATAAATTAGCCGGAACAGAGTTGGAGACTTGTATCCCTCCCAGAACATAGATTGCGGTATGAAGTGATTATATTTGCTCTGAACCTTGAACACCTGAGCTTAATGATCTCTCTGCCGTTTGGAAATGTCCACCTTAATCACCCGATACATCCTGATCGTATTTCGTGTTTTAATTTTATTCGATTTTACAGACAGGTGAAAACACAATACTTTTATTTCTATCAGTCCGTGTTTGTTTATTTGTTTATTAAGCAATACGTGAGTAATAGGAAACAAAAGCCGAGCAATGTTAGACTACCACACATGTCAGTAAGATTACTAATCATTTGGAACGATTAGCAGCGGCTCAACAATAGTAAGGTTAATTACATAACCTTGCCTTAAATATCAATAATCAGTTATTACTAAGCAAGATTATAAATAAAATTTGTAGGGAGTATAATACTAGTAACGTTTCAGTATAAATGAACATAAATGATTGGCATTCAGGAATAGTTCGGATAAATAATTTACAGTATACCAAGAATAGGTGATGGGGGTGGTTTGGGTATAGGCTCTAACACTTGAATAACAAGACATATAAAGTTCGTGTACCTCTGTCGAACTTTCCACCTGTTTGGCTTTGACAATCGAAAGCTGGAAGATGAATTGTGAAAAGGGACAAGGACTATTTAAGCCAGAGTTCGATATGTAGTTTTCACAGCACCTTATTACGCTTTATAGTATTACCACCAATACTAATTGTGTTACAAACTGATACAATAATAGCAGTATAAATTACAGTTGGCGCAAGATAAGATTTTCCAGAGTTTAGAGATCCATAAGAGGTTATAGAATAGAATATGGATTCGTTCAGTCTTAACACGTATATTCCTCCTTAGTCATATCCTTAATAGATCATGCAACACAACTAATTTTAAATTAATATTTACTGGCGGTTTTCTTTTGATGTCAGCTTAAAATTAGCTGCTTTTAAATTACCTCGTAAAATCCTTTAGTAATAAGACAACTGACGTCACCCGGTTATTTTGATAATACGATCGAAATAACTTCAGGAAACAAGGCTTTGTAGAACTTCCGGTAAAAGTCTAAAATTGTCGACTTAACGACTTTCATTACATATTGTCTCTTAATCCCAGGAAAAGTTTAGTACTAATTATCGGATATTCGCCATGCTGTATATATCACTTTATACGCAGAATACATGCTAGCTTTGTACATAAAATATAGTGACCCATATCAAATCAATAGCTTTTCTTAATTTAACATAGTATACAGTATAATTGCTTCTCTACAACATGCATAATTTAAAGCTTTTCGAAAGATTTATCTGCCGTCTTCAAGTACAGATTACATCGCTACATAAATTGATAACAAGACAAAATAGTAATTTCTTCATGTTGAGCGGATTTCTTTTAATGTTATTGTCTAGCTAAAAAAGAATCCCCCCAAACAGAATAATCAACAACAATCAATTTAGGTGGTTTATATATATGACGTTTTTAGTCGTACATATTCACAACCTACGGTACTCAATTTAATCGACTCTCTCTCATTGGTATTTTCTTGTATGTCAACCTGATATTTATTTATCTAACAAATTTGGATTCGATCTCCATTTATCAATGAATTAAAATCAGCACATTTTCTCTTATCGTATCCTTTAAATCGACAGAGGTCTTGTTTTTCGTACAAACTGTATTTTGCAAAACGAAAAATCAGAGATGTTCTTGGTTTGACCTTAATATGACACACAGGGTCGCATATAGTTTCTAGCCTTCATATAAAATGATAAACCATTCATCCGTCCCAGGTGCTTGTATGCCCAGGATGATCCACACTGAACATAATGAGTCTTGCTCGAGTAAGAGTCAAATAAGCGACATGGAAAATAGCACAATTCCATACAGCATGGCTAATCTCACACTCCAAAAAAGGAAACCAAACTTATTTACCACAGTCCACCATTATTACACATACATTGGCATTGACATGGCGTCTCCTAAAGTCCCTCTATTCATATAAAAGTATACACGACAACTTGTTATATGCCGCTAGATATTAAACTCTAAACGGATTTCGCACAAGTTGCCAACACTAAAATTTACGTTAATTTCACCATCTCTATTTCTTAACTTCGCAAAAGCAGAATATCGGAATAAAACCAGTTGATAGGGGTCAGTTACGGCTATTATGGTTAGACAGACTTACATAAATGAGGCAGAACGTCAGATACGTGACGTGATTCTGACAATTATATAACAAAAGATAGATAACCCTATTTGGCTGGAAAACTTTTTGGGTTTCAGCGACATAATTCTATCGTTAGAAGATCAAAATTTCCTTGGCACTATGCTTGTTTGATTGATGTTTCCCTTATATGACGACTGATTGTCTTTTTCACACTGTTCTTTGCTGGAAAATCTTCAAAGGGTTCGCAGGCAGACACTTTTACAAGTAAGAAAGGGACGCAATCATAAACTCGCAGGATGGACTCCAAAAATAAGCGTTTCTATATTTTTATATTTCTACAACAATCTCTAAAACGCCCAAACCACAGAAAAATGGTCCCAACATTGTATGCTTCCAGGTAGGCCTGTAATATCAGATTTTACATTTGAAGCTTGCAGCACATTATAAATTGGTATCCCCATCCCCATATTCTGACTACTGAGATATTGCAACTGTTGAAATGAAATGATTTTGAGTTCAATTGCAAAATGTTCCAGCAATGTATAGGTTGTGATATGGGCAAAAAGTTTAGCCCCAACAATATTTCCATTCGTATGGCAAAGGTGGAACATGAAATCCTTGGAGAGTTTGCTAAAGAAGCCATATTGTATCTGCGATATTTGGATGACATGTGCATACCTTTATGCCACTCATAATCAACATGATCATACCATCACACTTCAATCTACTATCACATAGGGTAGTTTTGAAGTTTTTAGATTTCAATTTAGATTTCAATTTAGATACAGCGGAGTCTTCGGGTTAAAAGGTATTCCTACAGCCTACAGACACCGGAAGTATAGCACTCTCTTTGCTAAGCTCCGCGTTTTGCTTTCAGTCACAAATATATATCACTCGCTCAACATGAGTTCCTACCTGGAAATTCAGCCATTCTTCACTTGCTAGATATTTATTTGGTTGTGTCTATAGCTTTAAGCAATTAACGTTTTTCCAAAGGTGTACTGATTTTTTGGACCATCCTACAGACTCGACGGCAACTCAGGGCTTGCGAGCCTACAGGACGGTCATAAAAGTCCGTATAGGGTGAGAAAAACGTCTGTAACGATTTTATTATCCGTCAAAATAGTTTAAAAGATTGTATTCACTTCAACAATTAGAAAGTAGGTTTTGCTCTTTGTTTTCGGCCATATTGAAATGGTCAATGACCCACGCGGATCATTCTGACCACTGGCTGGTTGCATACTAACTGACCACTGACCAACAGTGCTGACCAACTTAAGGCTTACTATGTATAGTTTGATAGAAATACAGTTTATAAAAAAATAAGAGGGAAAAAAAGGAAGTGTCTGAAACAAAATGTTGGTGAAACCCAAAATCCCCTCAAGTTAATACCAAAAAATTATTTGAATTCCATTAGTGTAAAACTCATATCGCCAATAGCTGAACATTTATCTCTTCTTGATCAAATGGTTAACGATCATTTTTAAATCATGCCGATTGCAAACACACCAACTCTCCTTTCAGAAGAGCAAACCAAAGATACGTCAATAAAGAGACGCTAATTGGATTATAGTTTTTAACATGTTGTATCCATTGGGTTTCAATTGAAAACCATTAAAAAGCATAATACCTATTGTACTCCAATGTGACCATCGCACCGCCTGGTTTGCTAGAGTCTCGACTAGCCGTGAAGTAAAACGAAATTATGTGCGTCTGAGATATGTTACTTGTTATCTTGTCCGATCTTTAAGTGCTTGCTTGGAATAGGCAGCGATATTGTCTTAGAGACCAATTTCGGTACAGATCGATTGACAAAAGCTTTGGGTATTTGTTCTGGTAATCTGTCACTGTTGCAGTTAATATAATAAACACTGGGATATGAGAGTGGAATTCAGTTATACAACATTATCTCGGCACCAAACAAGACATCACTTGGGAGAAATATGGCATTGGAGTCTGAAACCCACCATTAGTCAACCGTGAACATTTTGTTATCCATACAGCGGTAGTATACGTTTATCCGTCTATCAGCTTCCACGTCTCTGCTAAGTATTAGTAGCTGATAAATAACAAAATGATGCGAAGAACAATTTCTGACAGCGATTACACTCAAAAGAGTTTCACCAAAGACAATTATGTCAATCTGCATTTTTATACAATCTGTCAAACAGATGGCTCATTGATTACAGTCGTATCGAGAGGTCAACATAACTGTTCAGCGTATTGTACAAGATCCAAACAAATACAACATCTAATTTTTACCTTCCTGTAATGGAAGTTGACCTAGGAATTGGGACTTGTCATCCATATATCGTCATCCAAACGAAGCAAACTATTTGATAAAAATGCAGATATATAGCTTTTGACAAAAATTGGGTAGTATCAAAGGTAAAACTATAGAATCGTTATTGACTTTGGGTTTACAACGCACTTGCTCCTTGGAATTAAAAAAGAGATATACTGCAGACATATTGTACGTTTGTACTGTGAATTTACTCGGCTGTCCCATCATGTTTTGGTTAGGTTTGTAATATAACTGTACATGTTGTTGTTTGGCTTGTTGTCTTGCGCATTCCATTTAATAATGTTTATTTTTATTTTGCCTTACTTTGATTGGGACTGGTATGCAGATTGTGTGGGTGAAAGCTGTGCTATGGTAATTGCCGATACTATCTTGTTTTATAGACTGAGTTGTTTGGTTTGTTATCAGTCTAGTCGAGCTGTCTGTCATCGAGACAAGGAACAGGCTTGTGATCCCCTTATCCACACCAAGGAAGTCTGTCTTTTAAATTAATTAGAAAGACATTAAGCATACGCGAGGTGTGTACTCAACTGCAAACACAACGGAAATGTGGAAGACGCCAAAATGTTTCACAGATGTCTGTAGATCAATGGATCAGCGATGTTCCTTATGTCTTTTGGTTGTTTACAGCTGGGTAAGTGTGTTGTGGACTCTCTTTAGCCATCTGGTTTGTGTTTACAAAACCGGCAATGGGATGCGAGGCTAAAACATTCTACTGGAACCCTAAGAATTAAACAATGATGATCAACATCTTCTGTTTGACCACAGTATGACCACATCTGTGTCGCTTAATACTCTGATATGTATACACACTTAAACATTATCACCTTTAATTGAACCAAAACAATAGCAAACAACTGTATTTCTACGAGATAAATGAAGTATCAGTGAGGTTAATATGAACTTCTCACACATTCAGTGGTCCCAAAACGGTCCACATTACCAACAGGAACATCTTCTTTTTTTATATAGATTTATTGACAGATTTGACCTAAAGATAGTAACTTTAGATTCCAAGCAAACACTATCTTTGTCAAGTTAAAACCTTAGCTTTGTCATTGCCATACCAATATATATTGACACAAAAAATAACATTTGGGATAATGAAAATGTCACTATGTTTATTGTCCGAATAACATAAGAAGGCCTCAAACTGAAGCATTTGTGAAACATTTAAAAACCATGCTTATCCTAATTTGGCATTATTGAAACTAATGCTACCAATCATACCTATATTTTGGACACAACAAAATTATAAATATGAACACGGTTATTTAGCGAACAACGATATATAGCATTATTTGATTAGTGATATCTCCATAGGTAAGTCCATAGGTAGACGACTCAATACAGTGCATTATAAAATGTTCTTGCATATAAATTAAACAGAAATATTTTTTCTGTAATGTAGAACGACGTCAAGATTGCAGCATTGGCCTTTATCGGGTGACGTTTTTAACATGAACTATGATAGAAGATCGTGCTGAGATCGGATTGCTGAGGTTGAGCTTTTAACATGATAGCCCTGCCACTCGCTTTGTTCTTCTATGCGACCTTCTTCTGCAGATCCAATTTTAAAGCCCCTCTGATCTTTACGTATCCATTAGTGTGCCACAAAAGATGTTTCTCTGCCCTAAGTTCCGTGTGCAAAATGGACAGATTTTTGCTTGAAGCAGTCCGGAAAGTACAGCATAAAGCGTGCCAGAAGGATTAGTGACTGTAATACTCGAGGTTGCAGCGCGGCGTGGTGATTGCCCTTCAAGGCAGAGCGTGGCTGTGGTAAATGAGCAGTTTCCCTCATGCACCTGCTCTCAGGATGCTGGCTGTTCCCTGGAGAATTCAACCAAGACTTTCTAGAGAATCAACCAGATACTTTGTTCCAGCAACAAAATCCTGGCTTATTTTGGAATCAACACCAGCACCTAACTATTGACTGCCAGATCTTGTGTTTAAACAGATATTGTAAAGTAATCGGACATGGTTTGGTCTCAGCTGAGTTGTTCTAACATGATCTGTGTGCAAACCATAGCTAGGATAATATAACCTGATGTAGTGTCTTAAGTTGTCGTCAAATAAAATATGACCATTGTGTAAAGAGACAACATGAGAACAATTAAAACTATTAGAAAGCGTGACTTCTTATATGTGATATGAACCGACAAAGAGTTTTAAGAATCTCGCCCACACTCTTTTCCCTTTTCATGTTGTTGAATTCTGTTGAAACCCAACAGATTCAGAATGAAGTCAAATTAACTAACTGATTTTGTTCTACCCTAATTTATATCCACTATATCGTATATATCGTCACGTCTACATGGTTTCATTTAGCTCTGTTATTATCAAATCGTATTGAAGATGAATTCATGCACGTATGTCCATAGCGCAGAAACTTAGCTTGCTCTTGTAAATTTGATGGGACGTCATATATTAAAATAGTTCTCTTGCTATAGATAACCCTCCAAGAGAGTTGTGGTGATAGATAACACTTGATTCCTCTACTTCTTATAGATGAACCGATTGGTTCTCAACAGACTATTTCTCCTTCATGCTTGTCTAGAACGTCTATTTAAACCTTGACTTACTGTATCACAGTATCTCTTTGGTAAAATAAACACGTGTATTTCTGCATAGTTAAAGCACTGAAGATGACTGGATGATCGGGCCTGATATTTAAATATGTAATGCCAGAATTTCTTAACTTAATCTATTCATTACAAGTTAATTTGTTTAGCTACTTTCAATTGTGTACCATATAAAATATGAATTCGACTGACTGTGTAGGAGAATATCGTTTATATAACATTTGTCATATCTTTGTTTGAAAAATATTTAAAATCTTGCAAAATATTTACTGTTTATTTCTGTTCTGGAATAGATTGAAAATGTTGCATTCAAACTGATTTAACTGAAGCTGAGATTGGGACCAAAACAGTTCAGACAGTCCCATGCATGGCTTCGGTGGGAGTATTTCTGTTTGATTAATAAGGACTCTAGCATTTGGCATTTGTCCAAGTTGTGTTGGCGATCAAGCGGCTGTATTGAGCTAATCAGTTTAACCGGGCTTGTACATAACTTAATGTTTATGGTGAACTCACGCGTGAAATCCGATCAAGAGTATAACGTAACCGGGCACTGGTTTAGAAACAAACTCCCAACAAACACTTGGTTATCTGGTACTAATCGGGGGAAAGTCGTGTAACGAATGCGAGTGTCCGGGCTTCTACCAAAGCATGGATTACCCAAATTAAGTAGCACCAGCTGTTAAACTCGCAGACCTTCAGACAGGATCGCCATTCATTTAGGTTAGAACACGTCTATATTACACATACTCAACTATGCACCGTATGCTTCAGGCATAAAAAATGTTAGTGTATAACACAAATAGCTAGTTTACTTGTATGTTTTTTAAACGTTCGACAGAGATAACTTATTCCACGATATACAATTACAGCCATAAACAAAACAAGTTGAAAGGGAGAAAGACTCTCACTATAGAGTAGTTTACCCGGGCCAAGCCATTAATCTCATAGTCAATTATAGTTCACATATATCGTTTGAGTGAAATTTGTGGTGCCAATTAAATGTAAGGCAGTTAAATTTGGCCTTTAATTCCACTCACTGACGCTATATCAGAGAGAATATTTCAGAAAGTTGCGGACAAATTCTAACATCTTAATTGACCATAGCCTCGTTAATCTGCCACCATAGTTCACACTGGCTTGGGAGGGGAGGAAGCGGTGGGTGGCATAACCGGCCGTCAGGTTGAGATGTAATTATGGTGCTAATGCGCATGACACGTTAGTGGTTGTTATGGGGTCATGACCTGCACAAACTTATGAGCCCGGTTAATGGTTAAGCCATAAAATGATGATGTATGTAGAAAACATTTTGTGACCAGGCCACACGCGTAAATATCTCATTCATTCGTGCGTCCATTCATTAATTTAAGGGAGGTTGACATGAGAAGTTTATAGGAAAATGACCGGATATTACAATTTTTTTCCTAGCCTATCTTTTTCTTCAATCATATCACATTCTTCAATCAAATTCGCTAACATTTGCAATGTTTTGCAATCGGTAGTATGGAATACAATTTTAGTTTTTACGCCATTCGTATGTAGTTAACAATATGAACGCATGTATATATTTATTAAATCTTTAAATTATTTGTATTTAAACAAGAAATGAAAATCCCCGTGAATGAAACTACAATTACAAATTTGACATACATTTGTGTTCAAGGGGGATATTTAACCCTCAGCCAGGCCCAAAAGACAGCCTGTGAGTTGTCTTTCGAAATCTATGGACATATATACGACAATTCGTATCAAGATATCTGAATATTCTTCGAGTTTTTTTTATGAAGCCAAGAATTTGACAAAGGTCTTTTGTTTTTGGAAAATGAATTGTAAAGTTCATAAAATGTGTTTGATTGTTTTCTTATTAATACCTTAACCCCAAAAGATAACATTTCCAAGCAAATTGGTGTTTGAATAGGATACATGTACATTCCCAGTTACCAGTAAACTATATACTGTGGAGTTGATTTTAAAAAACTTTTAAAATACATCAACAGAATTATAACTTCACATATAAAGTTTTATTTTTAAAAGTTTCCTAAAACCCAAATCTTCACGACCATATAAAAGGACCATTCGGACGATAAAATTGATAAATTTAGAATGGCAACTAATCGGAAGTTTATGGTTACGGTATTTGTGATTTTCTAATAGATATGAAGTTGTTTTGAAAGTACATGTATTTTTTAAAACAAATCCAAAGTAGCAAAATTCAATAACGGCTTCTAGTACATATTCTAGGATAATGGCTGTCATCGACAGGTTCAACTTGTATTAAAGCTATACCAACAACATTGCTACTAATTTAACATTCCTCTAGATCATTTATATTCAATGACAGAATCAGAGGTTTCAGATTCTCGCCTTGTCCAACTTTGCATTCGAAGAAATCATTTTTGATTTTCCTTGCGCCACACAAGATATAGCATTTCCAAGCAAATTGGTGTTTGATTAGGATACATTCCCAGTTACCAGTAAACTATATACTGTGTCGTTTTCAAAAACTGTTATGTTTATGTACCCTTAATTGGTGAACGGAAACATTTACCATCAATATCACTTACAAAAATCGGATGGTAAATGCCTCTTCTCCATGCGCTATCCAACAATTTAGCGAAGTTAGATACACAGAAGAGTTGTTTTGTTTATTTTGTTTTCTTTAGCAACAGTTTTATTTATAGGAAATGTAGAGCAAAGATGTGGTCATCGGCAGAACACCCTTTCCTAAAGCTAACTTGGGCTTCATTATTATACCATTATTATCACAGTAGTTACATGTAGGTAAACAAGTGTAACTTATTGCATTAAAACATTTCCTTGACATGAAAACATTGAGTTGATTATTCTAGATTCACACCAAATTCATCGACAAAATACCACATTCCATGCAGTTTGATTCCTTTATAGGGTTCCGTTATGCATACACATTGCAATAAAATGTCATTTTTACTCTTGTTGAGAATTGAAGGTTTCTGTTTTGGTTTGAAGGTGTCATTTTAGCGTAAAGAATTTAAATGTTCATAGTATGAAGTTTTGAAACGACTTTTCAAATGCTCTTCAGCTGCCCTTTAAACTAAAATATATCAAATTGGCAATTGCTGAATCTCTTTAAAAAAATTTAACATTGCAGTATTTTATAAAACTGCTGTTTTGTCTATATGTTATTGCTTGTTATCTTAACATTTTTCTTTTGCTGTAAGTTAACCCAATGGAATATCATTGAAATGCGTAAGGGGTCTATGACCTTATCCTGCTATATTTGTTTCTACGTGCACTATTTATCCAGGTTGCTAGAATAGGAAGTGCTTCTTATACACCGTGTTTTCTTATACACGGTAAGAAAACAAGCGCCTGGAGAGCTGATCATTTGCTAGAGGAAGAGAAAAAATGGATTTACAGGCGTACCTGACGAACAATCATTGGCAGGACCAATCGGAAGGAGATGTAACTCTGGCGATAATCATGCATTTAGTACTGTTAATGAACTTAATGGGTATTTAATCGTAACCTTTCAAAGATTATTCATCTTGATGGCTTACTTTCTCAACTGTATAATGTCTTGCTTAAACCCTTGGTAAAAAAATCCTTTAATTTAGTGAAACATTCGAACTTCATGCACCTAAAAATTTCGATTCGAAATTATATATATATACAAATAAGAAATTTGAGGCTATCAAGTAACTTTCAAGTTAGCATAGCCTCTGGCTTAGGGTAGTTTGTGTGAATAGTAGGAATGCTGTCTTGACTCAGCACAAGAGGAACATAAACATTATTGAAACCTTTACATCTTGGTTTTGCTAGTGCTAATTATTGTTGGAATGCACCGCCGTCATCTAAGTGAAATACCCTTAAGTACGGCGCACAACACCAATCAATCAATTTAATTCAATCAAATGAGCATATATGTATATATAAGAATCGATGACATATTTTGATGAAAAGCTCTGGGGATGAATGGAGGCCGATAGTAAAACATTTTGTATTACGCCTACTCACAGCACTCAATAAATGTATGGCCGACCAGTTGTGAGGGCATAGGTAGGCTGAATTGACAGTCGATTGTTATATACGTATTTCGCAAACTTGTTATTCTGGCAGATTTTACTGAAAACAAATAATTTGTCGAAATCCGGCCCTTTAAGGGATTTTACATGTGTTGTAGTTTAAAGCCTATAAAACGTCCTCCTAAGAAGAAAATACATCAATAGAAACATGTGTAAGGTGTTCATGTTTCATTGAGTTTCAGAGAGCTTACCAAAATTCGTTTTTGAAAAATTAACCCACGAATAAAGCATTAGTCGGGTCTGTAAATTTTAATACAATCAACATCATTGGATATCAACCAAACTTACTTTTTCTGAAGTTGACACGCTTTCCAAAAGTATACACATGCATTATGCCTGGACTTATATGTTCCGCGTCACAATAGACTTAGAAAAGCTGTTTTCATAAATTCGACCTTGGTCCTAGATTGACCTTCACCTTTTTGTCGTGTAATATTTACAGAGTAAATATGTCAGTGGATATTATACAAGAACAAATATATTTTATAGCGTAGCACTAATGGATAGTTACTACTATAATATACCATACCAACTTACTCTTTTATTGAATCTCACATAATTACAGAGAAAGACAACTGTTGTTCGACCTAAACTTATTATTTTTATTGCATATTTTTACAGACAACCATCTGTATTCCACTTGCAGTCGAATCAGCATAGCGATTAGTCAGCTAATTTAAAAGCGGAACTGACATCATTGTTCGACAACAGAATACTAATGTATTCCAATTGTGGCTGTCCCTTTTTGCCTGCACTGGTGGATGCTTTCAAATAAAGCCGAAAGTGAGGATTCCATTCCAATAGCGAAACAACAGCAACAAACAACCGATTGTACATCTCAAACTAGTACAGTACTAAAAACCAGATTTTTTAAAAGCGAAGGTCAGCTGAAAACGTGCTAAACGTATGTGTTACTCAATCAATGAGTTATTCCGTTATGTATACAACAGGTGAATATTGCGCTTGTATGACCAAACTTGTGTATACGCATTGCTGTTACAGATGCCTTCCAATAGATCTATAAGGAAACGGACACACTGGTCACCAACAAAATATGTAATAAAAATAATAAGTTTATGTCGAGAAGCAATTGTCTTCCCTTTGAAGACAGGAATATTGTAAAAAAAAGTTCTATATTTTCTAAACCTGTCACATTTTGCATTAATTAACTATATAGGGGTTTACATTTACTCAAAATTCCATATATTTCAACCGCCGGTAGAAGATTGTTATATAAAGAGATGCATGCTTAAGGGGCAGATTATCATAATTCTTTACGATTATATCCACCTCTCACGTGACCCCACCGATTAACGCCAAATGACAGTTTGTGAAATTGGGTGACTGATCTCTTCGTGTGGCTTTGAACAGTCAGCAGTATCAACCACGCGATGTATCGCGGTCTCATACGATAGTCAGATGTCGGATGATTTTAATTGATTTCTGACACAATAATCGGGGAGCCAAATTACTCAATAGTCAATGATGACTAAATAGCGATCAATAAATGAGCCATTTGTATTATGTACAATTATGGGTTGCGCTGAAATAGATAGGATATAAATAAATCGCACTGTATATATAGCCCCATCTTTTTAATCCGAAATAACTCTGTCGTTTCAAAGCTCATTATTAAATCAAATATATCCACTGCCTAATTACTGATGTTCATCATGAAACATGCCAATACTTGCCATGCTGAATAAAGTATTCACATCGTTCAGAGGAGCAATATCGAGGTGATTTCAGCTTGATAGAGCCATTTCCTGGCAATGTTCCATGATAAAGCTTCTGGTAATAAATATAACATATATTTAAACTCTTTGTGCAGAAGAGATGCATTCTTAATTTCTCTTAACCTATCGCAACTAATTTATGGCGTTTTTACCGTTTACCTATTATACAAAATAAAACCATTAACAATATTTAATCTATTACCATCTAAGTCTGTGAAAATGATTGATGTAGTTTATATTGTTTCTCGTATGAAAGCCAGCTAACTTAGTACTGACAAACAAAATCCTCTACGCCCACAGATGCATGATAGCAAATTTATTAATGGATTCATAATGTAAAAGACGCGTATGTCGCTGATAGGATCTCTAACCGTGGAAGTTACATCCGAGATTAAAATAGTATTCAACAAATACCGAAATAAACAGAAGGAAGTATACGATTAGAACGTTAATTGCTTGATCTTTTTTGGATCGATATTGACATTTACTTGATGACTGATTATAAATCATTTGTCTGAATTTTAACGAGACGATATAGGTTAATATATACGGATCCCTTGATTGGCAAACTGACGATTTAGTGCGCTATTGAAACTTGTTCAGTTTTCAGTAGGATGTGACAATATCTAATTTTGCTGTAACAGTAAAAATACGCTTTTTGGGCATCATTGTTAGTTTGATTTATTGGGGTCTAGGTCCGTATTGGCACTAAAGGTTATTTCACTCACTTGAATGCAAGTTCAGTGGGTGACGAAAACGTCACTTCCAACAAACAAGAGACAGGACAGGCCAATCACTGAAAAGAGGCAGAACACACACATCGGCTACTGGGAGCACCAGCGCAACGCCAGGTTCCATCACAACCGCCCAAAGATAGACACGTCCTGTTGTGTAGGTTCTGCTCGTGGATTGCATTCTGTGGAGTACCTACCCGTATTGTAGTGGGCTTTTTACTTAATATTAATAAACCCTTCATAATGGATTTATTATAGTAAATGTCATTTGTGTTTGGTGCGAAACAAATGCAGAAGTGGTGAAAAATAGTAGAAAGACTAGTAGATTTGTTTGCTGACATTTTTATGCTAAATACCTATTTTTTGTTTTGTTTTAAAGATTAAAAGCCCACTTGTATACAATAACACATTACATGTATTAAAATAACCTCTTGTGGCCTCGATTTATTCCATCGTCGTAACACGCACCTTTAATAACAACTGACTTGTTTTGCCGCGGTTGGTATATACATTATGTCATCTGATCGTCATATTTTAAAACGGTTTTAAATGAACTAATATAGTGCTGTTGTGTGTGTAATCCAACTCAGTGCTTACGCTCTATATGAAACCCTTTTTGATGTTTTGAGGTGTTTCCGTCAACTTAATGAAGTACAAGACAGCTTGTTCTTCTCCAGCAACTTATGTCGATACCATAGAGCTCAGAGAAATAGGGAATGGTAATGTGAGCTTTTGGTGTTCCTAACAAATTATATGAGACGGATAGCTTGCGTCAGAATGTGTACTACTGAATCAAATGCTTCACCTTATACCATGATATAACCGATCGTGATAAAGGGGGCTGTAATTGCACACTACTTCAGTAGAAAATATTTCCATACCAGTTAACCAGTACTTTTTGTCAGAAAATGAATTCTTTCTATTGGAATTATAGGTTACACACAAAGTGAGAGATCAATTTATTGGGCACAATGAAGGAATGGCTGTATTAATTGTTTCTGAATACCGTCCATTGAATTTATTTATAGGGTGATATTTTATTGGGATAAGGACTATCCTAACCTCCTAATTGACAAGGATCGCCTCAATCAGCCGATATCTGCTGATACGGGGCGGTTTCTGTGGCCGAGTGGTATAGAGTGTATGTTGTTCAGTGTCCACATATACCTCTCACGTCGGAGTCTTGCGTTCGGTTCCCGCTGACCGTATATGGGCTGGTGTGAGGACGACTAGAGGAAAATCGTAGTTTTCTGGGTTCATTTACTACCCAGGTTTCCTTCCACAAAATGCTGCCAAATGATCTGTAATTGGAATTGAATCCTGTTTATCTAACATAGGATAGATAAATAAATAAATAGCCTTTACATTAAGAATCCTATCAGCAAAAGGATATCGAACAAACACACAGAAGAATGATATTTCGCTGCTTATTCGTTATACGAAATTTATCGGATGCTTTTAGATATAAAACAGTTAAAACGCTTGTGTGTGGGCTTTCAAATTCTTATAACATGTAGGTGTTTATATTTCGGAGTCCTGATATAAAATCAGCTCATATGTTGTTGTCTTAATAACACGTATTATTACTAATTACCACATGTTGTCTATTAACTTCGATGGAATCAATTCCAAAGTTACCTAAGAGCAAAGAGGATTATACATTTAGTGAAATATGTGGTCATTCAGTAATTAGGAAAGGTAATTATTGGTGATTAATGTTTTCCGCTTCATATTGCTATTGTACTTGAATTATGTAACAAAAGCACCATATTGACGTCATACAGTCAAGAGCTGACGTACTAATATAGTCCCCTATATGTAATTATCGGACTTGTACCGCAACATAAACCGTTAGTTGTGATATTTCTCTAGTGTACTCTTATCACTTGTCCTTTATCTTAACCTATTATGTGAATTACATATTTACAAGCAAACATGCATTGAAATCAAAACCCACCCTGAGAAGAGAAAAGGCGATGCAATACAAGCTCCGTTGAAAACAAAAACCTATGCATATACCTATCTAATCACATCGTGCTCCTAAAACAGATAGTCCAGTAATTCCTGACAACGTTAACCCTGGGTGTCGTTTACGTATGACTTCACACGACATCCTCCCGTCACAGTTAATTATCCCCCTTACTTTTGTCACCTCAGACTGACGCCATGCCCCTATAAAATCCCACGGCTGTATAACACACTGTGACAGTGACACCAATTAAACATAAAATCTACACTCCCAATGGGCTTTTACTCGCCTAGGATTTAAATCGGAGACGGCACCTGCTCTGGTGCAGCAATCTCAGCTTTCAGTCGCGGGGGTCCAACATAACTGTCAATGATCTCGTCATCCATAAGTACAATTTCCGTGATTCCAAAAGCGGGTCAGATTTATTGGCGATATTTTGAGTATTGTATAATATGAGTGATCGTTTCTCCCATATTAATCTTAACGTCATGTGATATTTTGCTATGAGTGATGTGGTGTGACAATGTTATACCTTTATTTAAACAAAGCCCGCTTTGTAAGTCAAATTTAATCTGCTAATATAAAACTGTTAGTTTCATGTCTTGCGTTTCAGAGAACGACCAATGAGCATTTGATTTGAATGCTATACAAAACTTGCATGTACCGTTTTCTCAAATCGTCAGCTGTAAACACAATAAAAACAATACATGCCTGCACAGAGCAGTAGGGAATGGCGTCCACAAAACACATACAAATACAGGATATATCTGTGTGGAATACATAAAAGTGTCTGCAAACAAAAAATAAACTAATCAATAGTCTTTTTTATCTGTAACATTAATTTCTCTCTTCACTTATATAACAAGACATGAAATGAAATGGGCGTCCGCGAACCCCATCTACTAGCTGAGGCAACGGACGTAAAACTAACGTTGATGTATAAAGTGAAGCCTCCGTTTGTGACACTTCGCACCACTTCACCACAGTTATTAAATCTTCCCCCTTAAATCCCCCCTACCCTCCCCGACACGAACTCCCCCCCCCCCCCACCCCCCTTGACACGGACCCATCCAAAGACTGATACATTGACCTAATCAAATCCCAAGGGTGTATAATACACTAGGACAGTGTCACGAATGAAGATGAAAATCTATCCTCCCAATGGACTTTTACTAGCTTAAGACTTAACACAGAGACGGTATTGGCTTTTGTGCAGCAATCTCATCTTTCGGTCACTAGGGTCCAACGTAACTGTCAACGATTTCGTCATTTATACGGCCAGCTGTTGATGTGTGTATTGAATTGATTTTTGACAATACACAATCTGGGTCAGACGAAGTGGTGTTATTTCATTTACCCAGCTGTGGTTTGTCATTCAGAAAATATAACCTCTGTACAAATGTATTGTCATTGATCAAGGTCAATTTTCATACATAGTAATATTTTCACAGTTGCTCTCCTTCCATGAAGCTAAGTTAAGGCCTACAGTAACTGAACGGTAGAGTATTTCAAGTAACGAGTTGCACGTCATTTCAAGTATATCTACAATGGTAACGTTTATATCTTATCGTCCATGTAAAACCTTTGAGTTTATAATTGACAATTGACTACTTTCAATTGGTCAAAAATGCTGATATATATTAGTTGTGATAGGTTAAGAGAAGCGTTGCAATGTCGTGTTTGGAGCGTGCAATTTATTGAGGCTATTTTTCGCATTGGTTTAATTCTATCAAGCATATCCTGGCCTATTACGAGATCATTTGCAATTTTGTTTATAAAAAAAACGTATAAAGCCACTTTTGTGTCCAAGTTGAGCTCTACCGTGATAATGAAATAACGAAGACAAAAAACAACAACAAAAACAACAAATCTATTGTATAGTCGGTAACCTGATTTGTTGCCGCATACTTACATTATTTGATTCGCGAGTTTCAGGCATGTTTTTAATCTTAGGTTGTATTTACCATTATAGGCGTTAACCTAGCTATTGATGACAGCAGGTATTGTGTGTCTTTTATGAATGTTAACAAATATATAGTATTAACAAATACGAGTATATTTCATGATTCCGTCCTAAATATAGCACAAATATCCCTTTTATTTCGTTGCACACCAATCACGAAATGTCAAAAGACTTCACCAACAAAAGCTTTACAAAAACCAACACAGGTCTCTGTCAGTCAAGACTCTCTTAAACGCTTCGTGGACATGTTGGTACCTCCATTGATTTATACACATCGTCGACAATGGTCATTTATGGAAAACCCTAGCAAAATAGGGGTTTCTGTTGTTTAGAAATTAACTGAAACGGTTCTTCGTCCAGTAGCTATTTATGTTCTATAGAATGAGAAGCTGATAAATAGTTTAGCACATGTTAGCCAGTGCGAGATGATTCTATGTTAATGTTACTCTTTAGTTCAAAGAATAATATTATTTTGTCTTCATTCCGGTAGCCAATGGTATTGTATATAAAAACAACAATTTAAGACAACATTATTTAGATGTAATGATATTAAACACATCCTGAATAAATACCTTCAAAAATCCTAAATGTGGTCTCTTATTTTAAGTTATGGTTTTTGAATAATTTATTGAATTACCCATACGATTTTATTCTATGGGCCATAACGAACTAACACTTTATATAATGAAGTTTATTTTGAAAATGAATTTCTCTGTGTGTCAATTGGTAGAATTGCAAATATTTTTGACAAGATATCTACTGATACGATCAGATTCAGAGGGTTCTTGCATTTATTGTTTTTGTTTTGGGATCATTGTAAATCTGCCCTGAGTTGTAATGATCGTGTGATAAATGAATCGCCCAGCAACAGCTGTCTGTATGACGTGCTAGTGCGATGATGACAGCTACACGAGGTCCCTGGTGATTGAAGTGTCATATTGGGATTCTCCGGCCGTGAGTGTGTCATTCGCAGGACTCCATAGCGCAATATATGGCCGTAAGAAACAATGTAAAAGATTAATAAAATCACAATCGCTTCTAGTCCAATCTTCTTCTATAGTTGAAGATCACAGACACACAATATCATACGACAATAACTATACGTAAAAATTTAGGGGAACAAAAATTGTCGGTTTTACAAACTGTGGTCTATGCCCTTTACCCGCACCACTCAAACCCCACAAAAACAAAAATGACAGAGAAAAAGAAAAAAAAAAGTTGTTGTGAATATTTTTTTCGAAGCCTTACATTTTTTTTTAGTTTGAGCATTAAATGCTTTAATTTGTTTTTATGTATTGTTTGATTTACGCATGCAGCAATCACTTCCAATTAACAACAAGCCTATTTAGACTTCAAGAGTATAAGAGGAGAGGTCAATAACTGAACTACAAAGAAGTAGCAGAAGAAGCAAATGCTCTTATATAAAGGTACGATTTCATGTCACATATATTTTTATTAAGCCTTGAATGCTTCCGTTTGGCGACATCCTGGACTTCCTCTAAATCGTCCAGAATAAAGATATTTTTGCAATAAATCTAAACACTTCCGATATGTTCTCAAGAAAGTTTGCTTTGTTTCTCTGATATTGATTACAAGCGTCTTCGTCACTGTCATGTATTAACTGGCACTCAGAGCCAGTCATAAATTTTACAGTCTCACTCTGCTGTAAGCATATGAGTCGTATGGCATTGTTAAACTTGTCTCCTGTCTAAAAGTGGGTTATATGCTTAGATTAATAAAATCCATTACATATATCTATAGATGAATGATAACAGAGTTATTAATGGATTAATAATGTAAAACGCTTGTAAAGGGAGCAGATACCATCTGAAAAGGCAGAGTCGAATGTCTCACTTTGATGGGTGAATATATTAGAGATCGATAATGATATTTGAGATCAGTGAAAGAAAAGGTTCTCTCTGAATATTCAGCTTCGTCTTGATGTTCCGCCTTCACTGGTTATGTAACGCTGACAAATCTATCAATGTCCTTCCATTTAATATATGTCTTTGGTTAAAATGGTATTCATTTTCGTACTTAAAGTTATTTCACTGATATGACTGACGGTTGCTCGCCCAGTGGATGAAGCAAACAACCCTCTACGCCTCTGGCAACCAACAGTACAAGACAGGACAATAACAACACAGATGGGTTTTTGCTGTTGTTACCATCTAGCTCTGCCGAGAAGCAAAAGAGCAACATGACAATCACATAAAGCGATACAAAGATAACACAAACGAGGTCGATTTCTTGCGCCCCTTATCTCTTCTGGGGAGGACGAGAGCAACAGGACAACCATATAAAAACATACATTTATGCATTCTCAATATACAATATTATGCCTACAGTGAGTCTATTATGTACTAGGGAGATGCATAACTTAAATTAAATCTGAGATACCACAGCTGGACAAAGACACATGCATAACAACTGAGCAAACATGAAACGTGCTAAAACCTCGATAAAGTTATTATGTACAATTAAAGAAGTTGGGAAAACGTCCCATATTGGCATTTGTTAGCATATTACATATACTGTACTACTTGTATAATTTGGGATACAGTCGTGCTATTTGCATACCTGTCTAATACTCGATAAAATTAATGAAATGATGGAGATGTGGTAAGGCGGAGTGAGATGTTTATATGATGAATATTTTCTTGTATCAGCCAAAGGTTTGGTTGCAGTTCTATAGTAGACTGACCATGTGTTGTAAATGGTGTGTTCGAATACGAAGCGGGTATAACAGAACGTGCCGTGTTTGGGCGGTGGCGAAAATGAGGCTATAAATTAGAGAAGGCGAGTTGACGGCCGTTAGGAGAGTCGTTAATCATGCCCAGCACGTGTCATCTGACATTGTAACATCATCCCGAGACACCTTTACAGGAGACAGGTGTGTATTACGTACAGAATACTTAGTTATACAGAAAGCCTAAGTTATCGTTAACATATAATCAACTCGGCACGTGCATGGCGTATGGGTAGAGCCCGTGACAGTGTAATCAGACCACAGGCTCCCTAGAACGGTGCCTGCAAAATTTGTTAACCTCTAGACAAAATATAAAATAAATTGTTGGAATGATCACAATTGATGTAATTTTGTGCTGTGATATCCAAGCTATAAAACAAAACGTATTCGCTATTTTTTTTTTTGTAACCAAGCTTAGCTATTGTATCATGTGTGTGTTTGGGTCATTTAGATTTATTAAATTTATCATATTGATCAATGATTCAACCTGCACTCAGCAGTATGCAGGGAGTTATGGCCACCCTAACAAAGAATTTCCTCATAAACCATTCTCACGGGATAGTCTGTCTTTTTATATTTCTAATAATGGAAAAAGAAGAAAAATATTTACTTGGACATTATGAATAGACCATATCTTATAGCCTTGCTTTTTTCATTGATTACAAAAAAAAAAAAAAAAAAACGCCTTTAGTAACAACACAGGGTATAACGATGTATTTAGTTCGAAAAGACTATATTTTATATCCAGACAACGCGGCTGTAGGGTTTGTGGTTGATATTCAACTGTAAATTTTGGAAACGAAAACTGAAGATGGGAGTGGAAGTAAAATGGGCCAGACAGTTTCATGCTTGGCTTAAATAACAGTATCTCTGACATAGGGTAGAGCCGATGTATTTTGAATCCAGCAGTTGGCATTCTTCCAAGCATATTCTATAGGGCAAGAGACTGTATTCGGCTAATCAGCTTGTACTTACGGGACACATGGTGTAATGTGTATGGGGAAGTCAAGCATGGAATCTGATCAAGCATCTAACGTAACCGGCGTTCAAAAAATCTCGTAGATACCCGTTACAAAACCAAAATTCAAAGTACAAATACGAAAGTTAAGCATACCACCAAAATGACGATTATCTGGACAGAGAACTACTGTGTACTTTAGGAAAAACTTATAATACCTAGCCGTGTGTTAATTCACCGTTCATTTCTGCTAAGTTGCGTTTATATTACAATATTCATAGACACACATGCTATGATATATTGTATAAACTAGGCAGCAAAGATTGGTATGGGACAACCTACAAATGTCATACTTTTCACAAGATTAATAATGTATGTGATAGAAATTGTGCATTTCTCAAGACACAATTAAGGCAAACATTATGTCTGTCATAAAACCATCCTATATCGGCATTGTATGAATTCACAAATGCTTCATACTAAATTGACGTCACAACTTGTGAGGCCACTGAGATTACCATTAAATCTCACCCACTCACACTCTTTCCGAGATTATATTCCTCTGGTTTGAGGACTAGCCACTTAATTAGCGACCGTCTATTGTATCTACTGACATGCATTACTTCCATGCTATTTCCCATCACACCATCGGTAATGGTAAACTATAAAACAGCCACTCTTGAGGTAAAAACTGAAATAATAAGTGCTTTCAGCGATTCCAGGTATACATTTGTAAAGAATGCCATTGTCTACTTACAGCACACAGGGCTACATTATAATTGTAAGCTCTTATTCATCGCGCGTTCGGTCCTGCGGCCGTGGTTAGCATGTCGGCTTACTTATTCTCTATTCCCACTTACATGTCAGATTCTAGAATGGGAGTCACACAAAATGGCTCCGGCAACTGTGGCCCAGGGTGGTTTTATCAGGTTTTCCCACAGTATATGTAAGTAAGATTGTAATAGAGGGGAGTAATCCGTCAACCTACATGGAAACACTCTGGAGTACGACGTTAAGCACCAACCAGACAATCAAACGCACTGCATGTTCTTTGACTGACCGTCCCTTAATGCCGCCAAGGTCTTTCACCTGGGATATTTCAAGTTATACTATAGCCCTGGAATTCTATCCTGGGGAATATAAAAATAACTCCTTAAATACTATTTCCAACTGTTGACAAGTCGACTGCCGAGTTAAAGCGATATGACGATCATTTATATTCTTGCTGAATCTCTTGGGCTCAAAATGGGTACAAACGCATGTATCTCTTTTGTTTCAAGTTTGATTTTCGAATACGAGTGATGGACAACGAACAGAAAACTCTATCGAAATAACAATAACAGTATCGATTGGTTCGCAAAATACCGTGACCATGAGTAACAGACAACAATCAAGAGTGAACCGTAACAACAGTTACAAGGATTATGGTTTCGGACAATCCCGTGATAACAATCAAAACTGTTGCAAGGATTATGATTGCGGTTTTCGTTAGTCATCAGCTCTGGAATGACACACATAAAACCGTTTTTTGTATGTCAATAAGGGCACGTATGGCAAATCCGAATTCCCAGAACATATAAAAAACAATGGTTTTAAATCAATTAAAATCAAATGACCAATTTGCTTATAATTAACCATGTTGGCACCAGTAGATTTCCAAAAAAAAGGAAGGTTAATTCAAACCGAATTGAAGTTACACGTCAGGTTTAATTGCATTTCACCCACCTCACAGTTGCTCCCTTAGACTGGCGCCACGTCATATCATCAACCTCACAGTTGCTCCATCAAACTGGTGCCATGTCATCTCATCGACCTTACTGCGGCTCTCTTAAACTGACGCCATGTCATCTCGTCCACCTCAAAGTTGCACCTTTAACTCTTTGCATCCGGCAAGCCGCTGACAGCGGGCGATATTTTAATCTTTTATATAGAGAAAATATTCCTGATGAAGAAAATATTACTTTTCTATACCTATGACTCTTTTTAAAGATTATGGCCATGTTACTTTACAAACGTAAACAAATTTACATTTTGTACAAGGATATTCCGTCTAAATAGATCCACATGTGAAAAACATTTTCCGGAGCAAAGAGTGAAACTGGTGCCATGTCATCTCATCCACCTTACAGTTGTTCCCTCAAACTGGCGCTGTGTCATCTCATCACAGTTGCTCCCTCAAACTGGCGCTATGTCATCTCAACCACCTTACAGCTGCTCTCTCAGACTGGTGCCATACCATCTCATCCACCTTTTAGTTGCTCCTTCAAACTGGCGCTGTGTCATCTCATCCACCTTAGAGTTGCTCTCGCAGACTGGTGCCGTGCTATCTCATCCACCCCTCAGTTTCTCCCACAGGTGCCATGTCATTTCATCCTCTTCACAGTTGCTCACTCAAACTGGCGCTATGTCATCTCATTCACCTTAGAGACTGGTGCCATACCATCTCATCCACATTACAGTTGCTCCCTCAAACTGGTGCCATGTCATCTCATCCACCTCACAGTTGCTCCTGCAAACTGGCGCCATGTCATCTCATCCACCTTTCAGTTGCTCTCGCAGACTGGTGCCGTGCCATCACATCCACCCCTCAGTTTCTCCCACAGACTAGTGCCATGTCATCTCGTCCATTTCACAGTTGCTCCTTCTGACTGGTGCCATGTCATCTCATCCACCTCATACTTGCTCCCTAAAATTGGTGTCATTTCATCTCATCTACTACAAAGTTGCACCCACAGGCCTGTGCCATGTCGTCTGATCCACCTTACAGTTACTCTCTAAAAATGGTGTCGTGCCATCTCATCCACCTCACAGTTGCCCCCTCAAACTTGCCCTATGTCCTCTCATCGACCTTACAGTTGCTATCTCAGACCGTTGCCATACCATCTCAAATTAACTGGCCCCATGCCATCTCATCCACCTTACAATCGCTCTCTCAGACTGTTGCCGTACCATCTCATCCATGTTACAGTTGCTTCCTCAAACTGGCGCTGTGTCATCTCATCCACCTCACAGTTACTCCTTCAAACTTGTGCCATGTTATCTAATCCACCTCACAGCTGCTCCCTCAAACTGGTGCCTTGTTATCTCATCCATCTCACAGTTGCTCCATCAAACTGGTGCCGTGCCATCCCAACCACCTCACATTTGCTACCACAGATTGGAGCCATATTATCTCATCCACCTTACAGTTGCTCTCTCAAACTAGTGTCATGTTACATGTATCTCATCCATCTCACAGTTGCTCCCTCAAACTGGCGCCATGTCATCTTATCCACTCAACACTTGAGATTAGCGCCATGTCATTCCATCCTCCTCATAGTTGCTCTCTCAGACTGATGCCATGACCTAATCGAATCCCTGGGTACGACGTTAAACACATATCAAACAAACAAACAAACAAACTAATTGAATCCCCAAACAGTGTAATTCGCTAGTCAGTGTCACAAATTAAGGCGAAACTTTCGGCTTCTGGTGCTCATACAAGTAGTTCCTACTTTTCGGGCACGATGCAGTTTGCAATGTACATGATCCATCATAACTGTCAACAATCTCGACATTTAAACGGAAAACCTTTGTTGTGTGTACCAAATCGATTTTTTTTTACACAAAGTGGGTCAGATGCATTCGTTTTATTTAGTTTTCCCAGCTGTGAGAGTCCGAATTATACAGTGCCTCTTCATAAATGTACTTTGACTGGAATCTGACTATGGAAATCGATTACTATATAAGGCCTACATAGTCGTATTTCTACAGTTGATAAATCTGTTTAAATTTAAGTTTAAGCAATTCAGGTTAAATGAACTCGAATAAAACTAATTTTAAATTGCACGCCAGTCATAGTTTGAACCCAGATTTATCCAATATTTTTATATAGTTAAATTGTGTTAAAAAAATATGGGTAAACTAACAAAGAAATACACTTCGAATTAACGAACTTTATTTCTAACTGATAATAAATTCAGATTAACCAACCCAGTTTTAAATTAAAATCTGGCTTCGAACAATCAAATATAGTTCGAAATCAATAGTTAACAACGAATTAACAAACTAGTTTGAAATGAAAGGCTTTGTTTAGAATAAACAAACCGGTATGAAGTTAAAACTCAGACTCGAAAATCTTTGAATTAACACCAGAGGTCGCTGTGTATCAGTAAGCGAGACAAATCTTTCTGCAAAGCACTCAATACATTGTTTACGCATTTTGTAACCATCAAGTGCCATCTAGCTTTTTGACTGAGAACATTGGGATAAACCCACATCTGTACTGTCTGACCAGGAAGTGGCGAAGGCCCTCCTTTAACAAAAAGCCACAAGTGCAGAAATATATGAAAATGTCGGTTATGTAGGTCATGATAAAGCTGAACAATTTTATTCATTTAAAAATGATTAAGCTTATTTGTATCTTTATAGTTTGTTTGTTTGTCTGATTTGGGTGACTGGTATCTTTAAAAGGGGAATTTAATTGATCTACAGCCGAATTACATCAAAGCATAGTCCCGGTAGATTGACACAGCTGTATTTTATCTAGCTATGACCGTACAGTTTACGCCGTTTAAGCGAATATCACTAATTTTAGACATTCAAAATGGTACTAGGTTTATGACCAAGTGGGCTGCACGTAAGACATGGAGTCAAGCCCGCTTCCGGTTTTAATCAAATGTTGCTTACAGTGAAAGAAG
>JARFOD010116473.1:0-14936 GCA_031763545.1 Mopalia muscosa | reverse complement strand
CTGCTTCCCGTTTATACCCTTTAGCTCTGGGAACACCAGGGCAATGGAAAGCAACCTCTTTTCTCGCCTCTTACGATTGACCGAGGGAGTATTCTGCAGGGCCATGGCCTACCCGCTCCCTCACGGGGCGTTAATTATAGAAGATAACCAGGTTGGCATAGTGTTCTCATGCCCCAGGAGTTATTTTTTTTCATCCATGTGGTAAATTAGTGGGAAAATCTATCAACTCAAACTTCACATTTAGTTGAATAAACATTACAAATATGATTTTGAAATTTTATGAATGTTAATAAAAATTCTCCCTCACATGATCTACATACACCCATAAATAATTGTGACTGTACAAAGGTGGTAGTGTACAAACAAGAACGATAAAGACTAATAATATGTATTATGTTAAACATACTTTATACAAAATTATAATATATTTGTACTTCTGGAGAAAAAACAAATTCTCACAAATACACAGATTTCACGACCCACTGTTAACATTAATATATATGGGCCCTATTGAATGTGTCACTTGTATACTGACAAAAGGATAAACACTGTTTCACAGTATTTAGCGTCTGGAATGAACTGGCTGTCAGTTTTTTTCAAAACATAGTGTGTGCTAGCCCAATGAATAAATGAAAGCTCACATTTTGTAGCGAGACAAAAAATAGTACCCAAAACATTTAAATTACATATCCGCAAAAAAAGACTACTATTGTTTCCATAACAGAATCAATAAGAAACTCGGATTTTATAAAAGTTGTACAAGGTTCAAGTTAGTAACGTTTAAAAAAAAAAACAAATCCCAGTCATTTAAAAAACCAATATATTAATACAGGATCATCCCCACAAGTTTACAATGTAACTTTTACTTCAACTCTATCCAACCTAAAATAATCGATTGTGTAAATCCATTCCACCTAGAACTAATCAGGGTTAAAAATCACTTTTAATGGCAGTGTACCGGCCTAATTGATGAAAGAAACCCCTCTTATCCACGGATATAACATCTGTGTGAAGCCCACCAATGTCCCGGACCTGCCTACCCTATAAAAAAATGTTATAGGGTAAGCAGGTATGATACCAGACTTTATAACGTCATAACTTTGTTAGTTTACAAAGAGCAGGGGCCAGTTGCTCAGAATATTGGTAAAAGCTTACACCAGATTAAACCTCTAAATTGGATTAGGGATGGCTTGACAGCCTCTAATTAGCAGATTGAGTACAGTATAGCTCCCCGCAAAAGACCCCTGAAGATTCATATACACCGATGAAATTTTAATTATTTAGCATGCATGATCTTTTTTACACTATGTCCTCCGCCGTTTAGCATTGATCAGATCCGGATCATTTATGATGACCAGTTTTATTGGGAACTGATTGGTCCTCCAATGCTCAATAAATATGGTGGAAACCTACTGACCGTAGTAACAGGGACGCCATTAAAGAGACAGGATTTACAAGACCCAATAGCAAAACTTTTATAGGCCAAGATAAATTTCACCTTATTTCAATGACCTATCCTGCCTTAAAAATAATGGCACAAAACCGATGAAAACCCACCTAAAACAAAGTTTAACTATTTGTACAATCGGCCGAATATCGCTTTGTTTACAAAAAGGGGTCTCCACATACGGGTAACAATGATGGTACACTATATACAAACATTGTCAGTTGTACATATTAAACAAGAATTCCTACTAAATCCCACGCCTAATCTATCTTTATAGAACTGTAGATTTTACGAATGAAGAAATAAGCGGCATAAAATCCCACTGTTCCCGTCAGAATCCAAAAGGTGATCACCATAAGGAAAGTGTAGCCAAAATACAACAGCACTGGAATGAATTCTGTTATCTCCAACTGAAAAAAAAAAAGAAAAAAACGTGAAATTAACAATTGCATTTCCATACACTTACAAGATTTGAGACGGTTGAACTAATAAGACTAGTATTAACAGATTTTTTTTATCACAGGTCTTCATCTATAATAAAGGTGAAGGAATTCACATTAAGTTGTTTTGCTATCATTTCACTCAAACATTAACATCTAAATGGTAAAGGAAAACAAGACAATGCAGCAGGGTGAGATCAGCTCCAGGAAGCACCCTCCTAACACACAGTAGAATAAGCTAAGTTGCTATCCAAAAAAGATTACATTGCAGAATTTCTGTATAGACACAAGCGACTATATTGTTTTGATAAACTGAAACTCTTTCAGGACCATTAAGTTGTTGATAATGACTTGGAGAGACATAGTAATTGTTTTCCTGGGATAAATTGGCACTTCTGTTTTTGTATGAATTGATGAATGCAGACAAACCATGAGCCACATCAGTTGTAAAGTTAATCCTCATAACAATAAGGAAAGCAGAGGCATGCCATGAACAAAGTGTAGTTGATGGTGTAGTACTGTCTGTTTGATTGATTGGTATTTAACGTCGTACCCAAGGGTATTTCCCTCATATGACAACGGATTGTCCACTTCACACTGTACACAGCCTTATTACGATGGAAAACCAAGAGGAAACCTTGTAAAAATCCCCCCAGCGATTGCCAGAGCCACAACATGTGACTCACTCATATATATCAAAGCAGGTTCAGTTTAGGAAGCGCTGTCGCTACCACCACTAAGCCACAACCGTGGGCCCTAGTGCTGTTTAAGGGTATTTCACACATACGCTGCTTATCCACTCTAACAGTAATTGCTACACAAACACATCCTTAACATTTTAAGTGTTGGCTCTGTTGGAAAATTAATGCTCCTCCATTCCTATTTATACGCGTATGTGTATACTTTAAAATACTGCCCTTGAACAGCCAGTGAGCAATGTGTACTAGTTAATTCACTCATATGGGGACGTTCTAGCCCAATGGTTAAAGGAAACCATCCCAGATCGGCTTCATTCGTTTTTCAAACCATGCTCAAGGTATTTAACTTATACAATGCAGGTGTATTCCAAAAATAATTGACAAGCACAGTCATTAAAATGTGACTTGATTTGATCAATTTGGAAAATTGACCTTCCTCCAGTGCTAAGTAAAACAGCACTGCTGCTATCCTAACAAACCACCCTAAGCCAAAGGGCCAATATTTTGTTTTGGCATAAAATGTTTTCATAGGCACTCTTTTGATTGTAAACAAATTTTGGTTCAGAATTTTTCCATTGTGAGCACCAGCAAGCTCCTTCACTGACTTTCTAGAAAAGATATGTATCGGACTTACCTTGGTGACAAAATAGAAGACAGAGTAAGCGAATACATATAAAGCTGAACCTCCAGAGATGACGAATGATCTCCACCACCAGTGGTAATCCTACAATAATACAAATAACTCAATGTCACACATGAACTCCACACTTTTCACAAAATACATTTTGACTGGGATTTAAGACGTAATAAAATGATTGATTGACTTATATGCATTGGTGTAACCCAACAATTATTGACACTAGCACAACCAAGATGTGAAGCATTTCAATAATGTTGGAAAGCTAATTTTCCTCCAAGGTAAAGACCGCATTGCTACTCTTCAAATTAACTGTAATAAAAGGTTTGATTGATTGGTGTTTAATGTCGTACTCAATGGTAGATTTGTTTGTTTGTTTGATTTGGGTTTAACATCATACACAAGGATATTTTACTTCTACATAATAAAGTGGAAGATAACAAGTAAATAAATGAACACTTGGTACCATTTGTACTAAATGTCATGTTTAAATGTATTTTATTTATAGTGAATAGGCTCACTAGCATCAACTTAATGTTCCTCAAGTGCTTAGAAAACTGCACCGTATCCGGAGAGAGTTTTGTGTTGGACTTGAAGCATTTGCTGTGATATAAAACTGGTATACCTATACAAATAGCCAAACTGACACAACCCAAAAGTCTTAAGTTTATCTCTCTGTTACGAAATTAATCTTCCACCAGTGCTGGGAATGGGACAAGAATTAACTGCCTGCAAGCAATTACATGTAAGCCAGTGCTTTGGCCTGGGTTTTTAACAATGTAACCCCAATTAAAATCTTGATGTCAGCAAGATGTGAACCATGACATGATGTTAAACAACAGGACATTACCGACGAGCAGCAGCAGCGAGAAACATATACAATTCATACACAGTGATAACTTATTGTCATCAGAATCAATTGGCTTGCTTGTTTGATTGGGGTTCAATGTCATACTCAATAGTTTTTTTCACTTATATGATGAAAGCTTGTCCATTTCACACAGTTCTTTGATTACATGCAGTGGCAAACCGCGATTTCCAGGGCCACATCACGACCCCTCCATGTACCTGATGGATAGGGAACCCTAAAGGGTACATCGATGAAAGTAGAAGGAGTGGGCCAATAATTCTATGCTAACCACTTAACTAGGGCAGCAGACCATGATTTGAAATAAAGGGTACCTACCTCCCCACAGAGCTGGAAATACACCATAACTATAGATATCTGAGAGACAGAAGTGACCAAAATGACAAACACAAGGAACAGGAAACCAAACAGGTAGTAAAATTGGTTCTCCCAGATAGCCTGAAAAACAAGATTTATCATTATAATTTCTAAAAACAGATTTATAATAATTATTTTAAATAAGAGATTTATAAAAAATATTTTTTTTTTATAACAGATTTAAACTAATTATTTCTAATAACAGATCTGTAATAATCATTTGTATTGACAGATTTACACTAATTATATCCAAAAACAGATCCAAAAGAGATTTATAATTACAATTTTGCAAAAACAGATTTATGATATTTATTTATAATGAGATTTATAATAATAACAATTGATAACAGATTTAAAATAATCTGTTATAATGAGGACAACTGATTTTAAAAAATTAACATGGAATGAAAATTAAGACATTGAGTGCCTCCCTTCTCAAATTTGCCAAGAATGAAATTAACAAATGATTGTGTTTGTCTAAAATTGTAATTTAGGACGTTAGAATATTAATTTGTGATTTTAAATATCTATAACTCTTAACTCAAGGGAAATTAGTACTGCACAACACACATAGAATGTTTTGTGTCTCTCCAATGTTAAGTAAATACATAAATCTACTCAGAACACACTTCCAAAATAATAATACACTCGCCATTTATTCCATAAGTTATTGACATTAACACAACCATAAAATTTTATTTTTTTCTGCTATTTTGGAAAGTTTATTTTCCTCCAGTGATAAGTAAAGGCATCACCAGTACACTGCAAACAAACTGCCCTTTAATAGCTAGAGATGTTAGAGTGATGTGCCAAGATACATGTAGTACTGGTTTTGAGTATTTATTTGAACAATTGCCAACTGTAAATTAGCCGTGACCTTTAGACCTAAGAGGTGTCACTGATTTTTTAGCGAACTTTTAAGTATACATGACAGTACAACAATGTACAATAATCCTGATGAGAACATTTAAAATGTTTGTCCCTCAGAATGTGTATATTGCATTGATTTTGAGTGAAGCTACAGTACTTTTTCCAAAGGGTTGGGTAAAAAGGTCTGAAAAACAGGTAGCCTCCGATTGGTTAAACAAAGTATTTGATTGACAGCTGGTGGATGGGAGAATTATCCTTGATACTCACAGTGAAGATGAAGAAAAGCTCAATGAACATGGCACCAAATGGAAGGATACCGGCCATCAGTGTACTGAAACAAAATGACAATTTATTTATACACCACGTTCACAAAACAGGAAACGCAGGGAATCAAGTGCTTGTGATGGTCTTAACACCAGGTTTTTAAGAAACCCAGTCATGAAATTCTTACCTTTTTAAGACGTTTTCGAACAAAAGATATTGATTTTCCAGAGACGTATAAAAACCATTTGAGAATTAAGGAACGACTTTTAGGAATATTCTTGGAGTTATACAAAGTCAAACCATAAAAACATGAGAAGCATTTGCAAGATTCTAAAGGAATCTTAATTGATAACAAATTTGTTATTGTTTTTGCAGCAAAAATGGTGACAATTAAATATTAGCATGTAATTAAAATGTACAAAAAATTGCTGATTTTTTCCAGAATTTCCAATCCATGGAATTCTGACATAGGAAACATTCATTTTATTTTTACATGACTATTCAAACACTGGTGTCTGCTGTTTTGCCATTAGAAGGGTAAGTCTGTAAACTTTTTGCAAAACTAAAATTGCTTGTAGGTCAAGTCTAAATAAACCAGACAGGAACTCCTCGTGCATTATAGAAGAAAACCCCAATATTAATTTTTTTTAGAGTGTGCTACTAAAATGAAATACTTACATTGTTTTGTTTTTAAATTTCTTACATTCCTATAACTCCTTGGTGGATATATCCATAGGATGAGCAAAAGCCCCATTATCAAATTTTCTGAAGTGTGCTACTTGAATGAATTACTTACATTGTTTTGTTTTTAAGTTTCTTACATTCCTATAACTCTTGGTGGATATATCAAGAAAGACAAAAAATCCATTTTGTAATTTTAAAATGAAGGTTCACACACTCTTAGAAAGAAGTTGACTTACCCTAAGAATGGGCTCATGTACCACATCTGTTCAGGCACCTGTCTGGGAATTTGGTTTGTTCTAACTGGGTGCTGATAGGCCTGTCAATTATACAAAGTACAGTGAATCTACCAATACATTTCTTCAGTCCTGCTTTACATACATTATAAATGACTTAATATTCCACTTTATTCACTTCACAGCTCACATCAAGTTATGAAGACTTACGATTTGTTTGTTTGATTGATTGGGGTTTATCATCAAACTCAAGGGTATTTCACTTATGTGATGACGGGTTGTTAACACCAGACTGTTCCTTGCTTTTAAAGGTGGAAAACTGGGAGGAAACCTCATTTCTAACACCTGTACAGATAGAACTCAAAAGAGTTACTGGAGCTTAATATGAAACACTCACAGGTCAAACTAAAATCCACTATTGATCGTTTGTGGTATTTATAATAAATAAAAAACGAATTTAATGATTCTTTAAAACAATGTTTTTGTTTGTTTTTGTAGCCCAGTTTGTAATTTCACTATTCCTTGCTAAATACAGTCGAAAACAGGGAAGAAACCTTGTTAAAACGACATTCATGATTGCTGGGGCCACATCCTTACTGACTCATACACCTGTAAGTTGACAGACTAGAACACTAGAGGGGTACATTGAAGTATGATTATTAGGCTGACAGGCTAACCACTTATCCAGGCCAGTGTTCTGAACATATAGCCCAAAGCCAGAAGGCATTATGTTGAGAGAGAATCTTCTTTCTTACCTGCTTCCTGTAGCCAAAGAAGTATCCTAAGAAAACTAAAGGTAGGGATATTCCAAACCACATTAACAACAGAGCTAACATTGTGGTGAATGGCACCTGGAAATAAAGGAAAAATGAATAATAAAATGATATTTAGGTTTACACAAATTCCTTTACAATGTCAAACTCACCGATTCAGCTTTTATTACCTTTGCACTGAAAATGGCTGGGGGGCTATGTGACCCCAATGAGCCAATATTGCTTGTCTATTAATTTTTTTAAATTTAATTTTCAATAAAAATATTTCTAATTAAAAGATTATTTTGTAAATCAGTACAGCAACTGGATCTGCTGGTTTTCCTTGAGGTTTTGCATTACACTTGAGGTTAGTTCACTCCCAAGAAAGCATGAAAGCCTAATGGGTGTGGCTGAAGGAAATGACCCTTCATCTCCAGCAATGAACAATGCAAAGGCAACACAATCCCAGGCCAAATTATGGTGGAGTTCGATTGTTTGATTAGTCATACTTAATGATATTTTATCTCATATATGATTGCACACCAGGCAAAAGGGTGGAGGAAACCACCTGTGGTGCCGCTGGAAACAAAGACGAGATACGACAATAACAACCTGGAATGTGAGGACACATGTTAAATAAAAGTACTCACCGCTCCTGAGGAGTGCTCTCCCCATATAAAGAAATTCAGAAAGAAGCATGACCCAAATATAATTCCTGGATAAATTGTAGCTGTCTGAAAAGAGAACCAATAATAACAATTTTTAAAAAATCTACACCATTTCTGATTTGTTTGATAACCTATTTATAGATAGCTTATGTCCTTCGTATATTCAAAAGACAGGTTAATTTATATAACAAAAATTTTATTTTTTTATGTGTATTAAAAATTGCTCTGAAGGAGATAACCATTTTCCAGTGATTTGTTTGTCTGATTGGGGTTAAATGCTGTACTTAAGGTTATTTCGTTCATATGACTGCCTGCCTGCCAGCCCAACAGGTGATGAAAACCCCCTTCAATACCCCTAGCAACAAACAAAGACCAGACAGGACTAACACAGGACACTGTACAATGACATCACAAACAGATCAGCTTTACATAGTCCCAGAACTCTGAAAGCAGCAGGATAACAGGAAGCTTCTTCCCAACCCCTAGCTTATTTAGCAATGACACCATAATACAAGCCCAGCCTAATTTTGCAATACATTATACATAAGGAGAATGATGAAAAGCGTATATATACATATCTGCCTGTATTACCCCATGGGTTAAAAGGGGGAAGCGAAAATACCTGAAAAGCTGCCCTTTTCCACTGCACACCCTTCATAGTCTTGTAGAGTCTAGCAGAGAAATACCCAGCCACCATTCTACAGAGAAACAAACATTGATATTAACAAGCATATAGTCCTTCAGCTGGAGTCACAATTTCTGATTGTTTGTTTGTTTGATTGGAGTTTAACGCCGTACTCAAGGGTATTTCCTGTATCTTATTTCTTCTTTATTAGTTTACTGTACATGTACTTAAGGTTATTTCACTCATACCCAGCACATTTGATATGTGTTTAACATGTTATTCAACCTATATTACATGTTGGTTTGTATTGAGTGAAAACCCAATATAAACTTTGTAAAAATGATTCCAAGGTCACATGTTTATTGACATGATTGGGGGTTTGCACAACACTTAAGGCTATTTCACTTAAAAAACAACAGATTTTTTCACTTTTTACTCTCCCAAACAGGAATTCAGTGCAAAACTGTGAAGAAACGACCCGTGTCCCCGTTAGCCACCTGGAGCTTAGTAACTCACCCCATAAAGACAAAGAGGAAGATGGCTGCAGTCATAAGAGCTCCTCTGGAAGCAGGGGATAACATTCCCAACATAGCAAACCCTGAAAACAAGCAAAATTTAGATTTAGTTATATAAACTGATTAATTTCTGATAAAATCACACTGATAAAATGTGAAACTCTCTGTGTGAGAATCAATCAGATTCAAATGTACCCCCTTAAGCCTGAGGAAGAATGTTTGTTTGTTTTGATTGATTGGGGGATATACATTGTACATGTACTCAAGGGTATTTCCCTTATATGATGACGGGATTGTCTATTGCATACTGTACCTTGCTTAAATACAGTGGAAAACCGAGCAGAAACCACACAATTGTTGGAGCAACATCCTGTGACTCACTCATATACTCGATGGTTGACAGACAGACTAGATGCCATGGACGGTACATTAAAGTAGGATTATTAGGCTGACAGGCTCACCACTAAGCCATGGCTGTGGGCCTGACAGATTGATTCATTGATTGGTGTTTCATACCGTACTTAAAGGTATTTCACTTATATGACATTTCCAACAATAATTTACACTAGCATAACCAAATGTGAATATTAACTGCTGAAAGTTAATTTTCCTCCAGTGTTAAGTAAAGACAGCATTGCTACTCTTTACACAAACTGCCCTTAGCCCAAGAGTTGTGGGTCTGACAGAGTATGGAACATAAAGTGAATCGACTCACCAACTGTGATAAGTGCCATAGAAAAAATTTGAATGCCAGCCCCAAGGAGTGCCGCCAGTAGTTTAGTATATTTAGGAGGTCTGAAGACGTCACCATGGACAAGTTTCCAACCAGTCTCCTCCATTGTCTCTTCCTAGAATAAACAATAAATACAGCCATTATCACCTCTGGTTTGTTTGATTGAAGTCAGATATCATACTTAAGGATATTTCACTAATATGACAAAGAAAAGTCTATTTTCCTACTCTGCCTTACCTTAATACCAAAGAAAGCCTTGTAGAAAATCACTGTTTCAATGGTGCAAGATGAAAATTAATCATCTATATACTTTGAGAGAAGTTTTTTATATTAAATCTTGATGCTAAATTCATGAGTCTGTGATTGATTGATTGGTGTTTTACACCGTGCTTAAGGGTATTTCACTTATATGACGGCTATGTATTATAACAATGACTGGCACTAGCACAACCAAGATGTGAAGCTTTTTCATACTGTTGGAAACTTCATTTTGCTCCTGATGAGTTAAGTAAAGACAGTATTAACAAACTGCCCTTAGCCAGAAGGCTGTGGGTTGGACAGAGGGCCAAAAATCTTTGAGCAAAGGTTTTATGCCAGCTGACAAATCCACAGTCCAGCCCTTGCTCAAAATTAAAGCTATTGTTACTCAAATAATTGCATTTGTAACTTCTGGTTGGCTTTTCTCATGGACAGATAATATAGTTTTTTCTAGCCTTAGGGGTTAAAGAAAGAAAGCCCACCACCGTTATATGAATTGCTTATAGTACCATGAGAGAATCTGTGTAACCTACTAGGTCTTCCCTATCATTGTAACGGGCGATATCCCTTTTTAATGTCCTCACAATGATCATTGTCAGGATACCTGAAACATAAAACAACCAGATCACAGTGATAAAAAGTGGGACATTAAAATGTGGAAAGTTATAAAAAGCAAGGAGTGACAAAAAAGTGGACAGTCACATGAAGCTAAAAGTGAAAGTAGAGCTAAATAATCCCCACTGAAAACAACTGTGTAATTTGTTTGATTGATTGGGGTTTAATGCTGTACTTTAGGCTAATTATCTGATATGGCGATAGGCAAGCTATATGGGGAAAGGAAATCGCCCTTGTCACAACTGGTAAGAAACAATGCTAAGACAGGACAACTACTGAACAAGCACAAGACATAATAAACAGATTGGCTTCATGTAGCCCATAAGCTCAGAGAGCACCATGGCAACATGAAGCTCCCTCTTAACTCCCTGCCAACTGTGGAATATCCAAAGTGAAACCAATCTTTATAACTTATTTCATTCATACAATGAGTTTGTTTGTTTTATTTGATTGGGGTTTGATGTTGTAATCAAGGCTATTTCAGTTATCCAATCTTGTTCCTTGCTTAAATATGAGCAAACACTAGCCTGTGATTGCCTGAGCCCCATTGTATGACTCACTTACCTCAGGGTGACTAGTAACCCACGCCAGGTACATTTTAGTGGATCAGTAGGCTGACACTATCCAATAAAACACTGTGGCTGGCCCCAACAAGAGGAAGTGTAGACTATTCCAAACAAATATAGTTCTTGTGATCAGTTCAAGTGGAAGACAACTAGCTTTCAAATTTTCACACACACACACCTGGATCTATCAACTCTGAGGTGGATCTCCAGTTTCACATAGCCTTAGATGATGTTTAATATCTTTGATCAAGTGGAATTTGTCATTTCTAGTTTCGAGTTATCGCAAGCAATATTAGCACCTATCAGTTGCTTAAAAGACTGTTAGTTGCTTACATCAGGTTAAACCATTAATAACAGATTAGAGATAGGCCTTTAAAATAGCTTAACATCATCTGATAGAAGATTAAAATTATAAACAATTCGTGAAATCGCCCCCAGGACAACAGAAATATATCCCTAATCATACACTTTGTTGCATGTGTTAATTTCATCATATGTGTTAAAGACTTCATTTACTTAACTTTACAAAAGGGTTTTTTTACCTGCTAAGAAAAATACGACGACAACAGAGTTGATTATGGAAAACCAATGGATCTGTACATCTGTCATGGTGAGGTATGTATCCCATCGAGAGGCCCATTGAATCGAGCTGCTTTGCCACGATACAGAGTAGGAGAAGCGAATTTTGACTTCTCCTGTCAAAACAAAAGCAATCACACTTCAAAATATAATCATTTCTTTGTTTGTTTGTTTGATTGGGGTATTTCACTTATATGACAACGTGCCAGCCCAATGGCTGAAGGAAACCACCCTTGACACCCTATAAACATTTGAGAAATACTTACCCCAACAAAACCTGCAGTTGGGGTTTAGCAAGAAATCAAAAGTATTGTTTAAAAAATGACTATATTGCTTCATTTTTTAAATAACTTGGCCAGAAATCAAAATTATGACTAAAAAAATGGTCATATTGCTTCACTTTTTAAGTAACTTGGTCAGAAATCGATATTATCGTTTAAAAAATGATGCATTGCTTCCCGTTTTTAAGTTACTTGGTGTCTAATTTTGACAGTTTCCCTATGTTTGTTTGTTTGTTTGATGTTTACCATCCTACTCAAGGGTATTTCACTTATATGAAGATGGATTGTCCACTTCACACTGTACACAGCCTTATTACGGTGGAAAACTTGGAACAAACCTCATAAAAACCACCCCGCAATTGCCTGAGCCACAACATGTGACTCACTCATATACCTGATGGTCGAAAGGCTGACTCGAACCCGTGAACGGTAAATCGAAGCATGTTCAGTTCAGGAAGCACACTCCCTACCACTGAGCCACGGCTGATGGCAACATACCTTGAGAAAGCTGAGACTTTGATTAAGTTTTATTTAATGTCGTACTCAAGGGTATTTCCCTTACGGCACTATTGGAGACAGGTGGTGATTGAATTAATTTCTATCATCTTACAGATGTAACTTACTTTGCAATGATTCCATCCCGTTTTGATAACCTGGCTACACAGTCATCAGATTCACCCTGTAGCAACAGAATTTAATTCATTACAGATTTTTTATTTTAGATATACATCATATTGGTTACTGGTGAAATGTATACATGATATACAGAAGGTTTTTCATCAGTGTGAAATGATACTGTCTGCTTGAAAAACAGCCTGTCTAAGCAGCTAGAAATCTTCACGGTGGCAGTTTTTATGACTGCAAATGACAAACTTATTTTGGAGCGAAACAATTTAAAGTCTGGTGTAAAGTCTTGGGTCTTCTCTTAAAAAATGGCACATAAACTGGCTTTTGTAGCGATATGGCCTTCCAATTCAACTTATCTCAATGTCAAAATGAGAAACAGATAATGGAGAGTATTTGGTTGAATCTAATGATGCAACACGTTCGTGTAAACTTACTGGCATGGCCTAATTCTATATTAATTCACTTTTGTATGCAATCTGGAGGGTATTAAAGAATGTCACAAGATTCGTTTAGTACAAAATTTGCCTAGAATTTAGTGTTTGTTTGTTAGGGGTTTAACGTCGTAGACAAGGGTATTTCACTTATATGATGACGCGCCAACCCAAGGGGTGAAGGAAACCACCCTCAACACCACTGGCAACAAAGAAAGACAGGATGGGACAAATACAGGACGATAACACCAGGATGCAATACAGACACCACAAACAGATCAGCTTCCTGTTCCCCTTTAGCTCAGAGAGTACCTAGAATTTAGCGGATGTATTTTAATTTCAGAAAGCGTAATAGGTCCACCTAATTTCTTACCAGTAGACATATATACACATTCAAGGTATTGATACATCTCTTATCTAGCGGCTTGTCAAGTCGCCCTTTATAAATGAGAGCATTAGAGCAACAAGAAGCCGTCTCCAAAGATGTCAAAATCATTAGTTTATACTCACCATTCTTCTGATGTTTCCACAGATTGCGTATGTCTTGAAGGCACCAGTCATTCTACCTGTGGTATCATCAACCTGTGCACAACAACAACACATTCAGATTTATTTTTCCTGAATTCTAAACACTTTGTATACATATAAATAAAAAATGGTGAATCCACAAAAGCAAAATGAACAACTACAAACCATAGTCAGAATAATTTGGAAATGCGTTTACTAAGTATCTTTAAGACAGACCTAACAGTTATTTCAAGTGGTGAATAACAGAAAATTTTGATAGAATATGGTATAACCAATTCCTGTTTTGTGATAGAACGTTCAATACATATGCATGTATCATCATCAGGTGTAAATTTGTTTGAGCAATTCATACGTGATGAAACAACAGGCAAATGTCCCGTAACATGGTGTTGTAGCCAGGGCAGTTTCTAGATAAATTTCGCAGGTTCCTTTCCCAAATTCTTTAGACCATAATCAGGTTCGGAATCCGCTTTTAGCTTGATTTTAACAGGAATTTACGAAAAAAGTAATATATTGAATTAATTTGGGCTTGAAATAGTTTGGCCATCCATACGTTTTTCGTAACTAAAATGGCTCTGGATACTGCCTTGGTAGCACATCATTTGGTATAGCCCAAATATCAAGGCATGTACGTGTCGAACTAATCCATAGATCTCCAAATGAATGAAACAGTACATGAATAATATAAGCCACAAACAAGATCAATAGCTTTTACCTCAGCAATGTTGAGCTGGACAGAGGCATGATCCTTGGCAGAGATGATCCGACTGCTTGCAGAGCTGCAGGAGAAAATAATTAATATCAATAAACTCTCCCACTCTTTTATCACTGAAAATTATCCATCAAAAGTTTGAGAGTCAAATTATTTGCCTCATATTATTGCACTAAAATGTCCCAGGATGCCTAGGATTTATGTGTTTGTTTGTTTAATTGGTGTTTAACGTCGTACTCAGGGGTATTGCACTTATATGACGACCGACACAAATACAGAACATCACAAACAAAACAAATCTGCTTCCCGTTATCCTTTAGCTCTGCGAACACAAGGGCAACAGAAAGCAGCCTCTTTTCTGGCCTTTTACGATCGACAGAGGGAGTATTCTGAAGCGCCATGGCCCACCCACTCCCCCAAAGGTAGTCCGACGGGATCAGACGATATTTTTTTAGTTATTTTCTGATGGGCAAAAACTAACGTCTGAGGTCTGTCCATAAGGCTTTTTGTCGAGAAATATATAGATCACTGAAAGTCACAAATAAAAT
>JARFOD010116451.1:0-14938 GCA_031763545.1 Mopalia muscosa | reverse complement strand
GACTCATTTTGGGGATTTTTGACCTTTAACCCAATATTGCAAGAAAACTAAGGCAAATAGGAAAAAACTGAATGACCGTTTTGGGGTTCACATAATGTATTATACGTTGATGTAAGAATGAACAATTGACGTAAATAATGTAAAAGAAGTAGCAATTTGAAAAAGAGGTAGCAAAAATGTACTTTTTATGCAAAATATTCGTTTCTGTTAGTTTTAGAAAAAAATAATTATTATTGTTCTTCAGAAAAAGGCGATTCAGAATATATATACATGTGTTGCAAAATTCACAGTAGTTTAGAAGTAAAACGGAGAAACGTAAAAACACTCTGTAGGGGGGTTAAAGTATCCTTAAAACAATGGGTTCTCAATAGAATGGCAATGATAGTATCAACATACGACCTAATATTAAACAAAGAAAAGACTCGAAAGAACAAACATACTTGCGAATTGATTTTTCACACCTTATTTCTCAACCGATGAAAATCCCTACTTCTTTGTGTAATTAGCAAGTAGCCCCCATCCCCTCGTGACAAGACCGACAAGAAGATGGTCGCATCAAACCTCTCTTTGGCTTCTACCTTGCCTTTACATACGCACAATTCCATTCTAAAATATAGTGGATTCTACTTCCTTTCAACACATTGACTCTTAGATACACCAGAGGCATCTAATTGTTTTGCACTTTTTTTATTTGTTGGTCAGTGGTATGCGTGGACCCAAATATTGGCGGAAATTAATGCGCGATGGCCGAGCATAGCTGGCATAAGACCACCATTATTTTCCATAAGCCGTAATGTTAACTTTTGGCGCCACAGCTCCCTCCAAAACTTTCGTTGGGCGATAACCCCTGGCACATACTTTAATCGGTCCTTTTGGAGTTTCCAGTTCAAATATTGACATGTGATGACCGTCGAAAAACTTGAGTTACAGAGCCTGGATGGTTATACGTGTTGTCAAGCCGGCTCGGAATGTAAACAACAGCCCAATCACCCTCAAATGGTGATAAATACACCAAATGTGACCAGCTTACCAGAGTTGTCTCAGTCTCATTAACTATGGAAACTCTCGCGAGAATACGATTGGCCAAAACCGGAGGCAGTACGTTAGTTTATAACGGTGAATTTCGAGTGAGGTCTTTGTAAGCCACCCATACAATTAGGTTGGAGTTCCCGTTACCACAAAACGGCCGCCTACCCAAAGGATGGCAAGTCAGCTTAATGTACAAACACTCACATGAACACAGTCCCATTATACAGTCGCAGACATGTTAATTGATAGTGGTGCCACTGTTACACGGTCGCGAATACCTGGAGAGTGAATAAATAAAATTAAGTCAGAGCTGAATTCGATCGTGTTATTCAAATATGGCGACAGCCACAACAACATCATATTACACGATACAATAATCGGGATAGGTAAACATCATTTAAATTCTGGTAATTTGTGAAGATAACGCTCTATATAAACAATTTGGCTTAATACAGGAAAGGCAAACATCATTTAAATTCTGGTTATTTGTGAAGATAACGCTCTATAAAAATAATTTGGTTTAATACAGGATAGGTAATCATCATTTAAATTCTGGTTATTTGTGAAGATAACGCTCTATATAAATAATTTGCTTAATGTTCACTTTTACCCTTCAATGATTTACATACTTAAGCCTGATTCGTTGATAACTAAAACTATTTGTACGAAGAGACTTGTTTACAATTACTCCTTAAAATGAACACTAAAACTGATAAAGGAAAACAATAAGATGACATGTAAATGCCAATAACACATTGGTTTGCAACAACTTTACTTATCGACTATGGTGTAGGGGACAATACTCTGTATCACACAACCTAAAATGAACATAGAGTTATCTCCTCTTATAACGACTTTACAAAAATCTTATTAACGAGTTTATGTAATACAGGGGACAATACTCTACAAAGACGATAAGACAGGAACATGGAGCTACTCCCCTTAATTTGGACTTTCTTCGATTTTAAATACGTTTGTAATCGCTTATAATGAGCTACATTCTAGATTATCGATTGTACATTATGCATATTAATACTAATTAAAGTCCATTTAAGACAACACAATCAATTTAATGTTATAGAAAGTCTTTTGAACCACTCATAAGCTGCGAAGTTACTGACCAGTTGTTATTTTTAAAAATCATTTTGTTTTGATCCGCTGAGTTATGGCGTTTACCATAGCCCCGTGTTATGTGTGTTTTTATTGGACAACTGAAATACCATGTGTATAAAAATTGTTTCTGGCGCATTAATCAGCCGGCGATACATGGTTTGAAAAGTTACAAGTGAAATTCAGAATAAATCTTGTGACAGCACATCATCATGGCAGCAGTTTGGATACATCATTTAAGGGTTTTCCATGTTGAGCTAATGACCACCTGAAAAATCGAATAGTTGCGGTCGTTGGACTGGTCTAGGGGCGTGACCCAAGACAAGTCCAGAATACCCGTTGGCATACAGATTGAACAGGATGTCGCTGAACCCTAGTTACCCTATGTATTTGCACTCGGAGTAAAAGCCGTCAGGAAAGTGCTTGTCATTAACGTCTTCCCTTTTTACATAATGTTAATTGGGGGCTCACAGTCGCAGGGGGGCCTGTTAGGTCTTCTAACATCTAACTCAAATTGTCCCAGTCATGGTACGGTTATCACAGCCGAGGTAAATGTCCACATAGTACTACCATCAATGTTCTGCCATACTCTCACTTTATACAAATCATGACTTGTAGCCTATGATAAAAAGGCACAATTGTCGAGGACTGCCAGATTAGGGTTAACAGTTTAACATCCAACAAAAATTCCCTTTTACTGGGGCAGTTGTATATCGTCATCACAGCAGTTTTCATCGGAGCACATGTCCTATATCCAGATATTGGAACTGGGGTTTTCTGTGATAATTTCTGGATAATTTGACATAATTTCTGGATAATTTGACAAAATTTCCGGATGATTTGACAGATGATTTGACATAATTTCTGGATAATTTGACAAAATTTCGAGATAATTATCCCATGTAGGGTGAGTTCAAGTAGTGTTGTTTCATATCTAACACCAGCATCGGTGTCATCGATTCGCCAAATAAGCCCTTTGTTTTTCTAAAGCTGAATGATAAGTTTGAAGGTCAATTGAGTTCACAGAACGAACAACACGTGCTTTGACAATGACGTCATGGAAATCCCCATTGAATTCTGTTTCGCCGATAAATTGAACAAGTTCTCCCACGCATGCATTAAAGGGTTCAACTAATCTCGTTACCACGGAAACCGTTTTTCCTGAACGAGGATCTTTTAAAATAGCAACACTTCTTTGGCAGTCATAATTCGTCAACCTGAAAACAAAACAGATAAAATTACTTTGCTCGTTAATTACTTTCCATATTTAACTAAAACTATATATAATTGCCAATTTACAAACTTTTTCAATATTTATCTTAAACACTACCTGCCTATCGCTAACCATTTTTTTTTTTATTTTTGGGGGGGGGTAAGTTATAATTTTCATTCAAAATGTACTAGTTCATGACCAAGCAGTGTAATACGCAAGTCATGCAGGTAAACCGACCATGGATTTAATCAAATGCAAAGGGCCGCTTGTACAGTCGGAAGAACCAGAACAGACAGATTCAAGGGACTAAAACGGAAGAAACTGAGAAAAACAATGATAACGCGCAGAAGGTTCAAGTATATGATGGCAATGCTGCAAAGATTGACTGGTTACAGACCGATGATTTCGAGTTTCTTGGAGTACCGGTATGTGTTTGTTGTACATTCATATTCTCTTCAATACGCTATATAATGACGGTACCTGGATCTACATGGAAATTGGACACAGGTTTAATATATATTTATATATAACAAAAGGAAATAGTATCTTCTGTTTGAAATTAAATTATTTTTTACAACTGACAGAAATTTCGGAAACATACAAATAACTAATCTATATATTTGGGGAGGTAACTGTGTATGGATAGTTCCAATTACAAATAAAGTATTAGTTACCTCCCTTGAGTAAATTATATCTCCCCCAAGAGTAGAGCTGCCTAGGGCCTAGCTTTCTGGTATTTGACAACTTATAACCAGAAATAAATAGAGCATGGAACAAATCAAAACGTACTTTATTTGATAAATGTACCTCTAATTAGGACTTACTTTCCAGTGATTCGAACAGACTTTCCCTCCAAAACATCGTCGGCCAGAATCTCTTCTACTGTCCGAGGCTCTCCACACTGTGGAAGCTGTCGTGGATCCATGGAAATCTCTCAATTCACCATCAATATCTCAACCTGGTGAATACTTCATCGTTTGCTTAAAGGCTGTCACCCCAGCGAAAAACACGTTTCTAATTTAAGTCAGTTTTCAAAGGAAATAAATCTGACGAGGGAGTTCCCTCCCCTACATGTTTGATGGCAAGGGCAGGTAACTGTTTCATTCTCCACACCTAGTGTAAATCTTTATTCCCAATTCGTCTCTTCTTTTTTCTTTAGGCGACACGTACTTTTCTCTCTCCGTCTTTAAGACACATTCTTTAATAATTCGGATCAAATAGACAGGAATTAATATTATTTAATCGTGTAAGAGGCCAGCTCTTTTGGAGGATGCCATAGAAATATTGAGGTTAAATATGGAATGGCAAATCTTATAATATTATAGATTGTTTTAATACATGTATAAGGTACTTATAGCCAAAGGTATATCTTTAAAAAAAAACATCTTAACCTCAGTTAACCATATCCTAATAACATCTACAGGACCAGGCCTAGATTCCACATAAAATTGTTGATTGAAATTTAAAATGTGGTTAAAATAGTACAATACGGGTAACGGGTACCAGTATTTTAACACTAGGCCCTACCCGGTACCGTACAGTGTAAATTTGGGGGATTTTATCTTTCTTACTGTTATTCCTTCCCCAAGACAAAATATCCAGGAGAAAATAATATAAATATTTCTGTCCTCCATGACTTAAATTGTAAATTGTATTGTGGAATCAGTCCCTGGTTAACTGGTTTCCATGACAATTAGGATTAACCAGCTTCATGGAATGGGCCCCTGATTAACTGGTTGACATCATCACATGACAGTAAGAATTGACCGGCTTTGTGGAACTCCTGTGGTTCAGTTGAAAGATAAGTCGTCATCACTAGATTAAATTGTTAATACCGGCAGCTGATAAAAAAAAAAAAAACAGGCCTTCAGCATGGTGTGAGATCATCGAATTTGAGCAACCGACATCTGACCTCTGTACTAAAGATCAACTTGACACATCACTGCAGTGCCTTTGTAATTCAGCCATTGGACAACTGCTTCTTTTGTTCCGGACTTTTTAATTGTCTTTATTTTATTTTGAGAGTAGGCGGGTGTATTCAAGATAGACACACGGGTGTTTGTTTGATTGGGGTTTATACTCAATGGTATTTTATTTATGACAGAGGATTTTTCATTTCACACAGTTTTTTACTTAAATATAGTGGAAAACTTAAAGGAAAACTCATATTAAAAAAAAACACCCTGATTGTCGAAACTACATTATGTGACTCACTCATATACATGTAGGCTACCTGAGCCAGAATTTGTAAAACCACTTAAGTACTTCTTAAAGCTAAGCGATATTTAGCCAAATTCCTGTCTTTCATTTTCCCATAAAAAAAGATTCAAAGTGAAAAAATTCAGTTCACATTTAATAACTTTCACCCATTATCTTTCATTTCGGATCATAAAAGGTAACTGGTTTGGGTGGCATTTAGAAGCTGGGATGATAACATCATAAGTAAGACCAGAAGTCTATCAAGTAGACTTCTGGTAAGACTATGGATTTTCAATAAAATATCTGGGTATGAATAAACCCAAAAGTTGAAAATCCATAAAGTCTTACTTGTTATTTTAGCATAAACGGTGCAGCAAAATGGTGTCCATGTACCTTAATGATGCTTGAAAATTCACTGAGTTTATCTTAACTTCAAGAACACTTAAGAAGCCTTATGAATACGGGTCCGATGAGGCAACAGATGAACTCAAACCAGTGAGAGGTTCCTCAGAGCAGGACAAGTAGTCTGGCCCACTAAGCTACGTGGGCAGATAGATAAAAGACAAAATAAATTCAATGTTTCTCAATTATATAATTGTTTCAGAAGGGGGTAAATTGGAAGTCGTGATATGGCGTAGACAAATAAATTGCCCGGCAACTACATGTAACTAGGATAATTCCAAAGCTACATGTACATTGTACAAGGCCCGCTTGGTCGCCCTGATAAACTATTTTCAACAAAAATACAATAAATGAAGAAAAAACAAACCAATAGTGTTGAATGTATTTTAATGGCACTTTTATCTGCTAATTAAAAAGTTTCTTAGTGGAATACTTTGTTTATGGATAAAAAATACTTTGTACAGAGCTTTAATAAATTAAATCTAATTTGGATAAAGGAATTACATGTTTAGCTGTACATTTATATACACAATTTACATAAATTTGTACAGAAAAAACAGAAGTGACTAACAAATGTGGATAATTAAACACAAGAGATTGAAAAAATCAAAACAACTCCTTAAAGAATCTACTATTATTTGATTTTAAATATTGCTTTCAACGCAATTTCAAACGTACTGCAGAAAATAGTGGAATTTTCATGATCATATTCTCTAAAACAAAGCAAAAATGATGATTTAATGATATATATATTCTTGCCATATAAAATGGTTAAAATAAACTTGATTGATTGGTGTTTCACTTATATCTCAGCGGTGTATTCCAACAATAATTGACACTAGCCCAACCAGAAAATGTGAAGCATTTTGATAATGCTGTAAAGTTAATTTTCCTCCAGTGCCAAGTTAAGACAACATTGCTACTCTGCAAACAAACTGCCCTTAGCCAGAGGTCTAAATAAACTTGAAGGCAAACAGAATGAAGTATGTTGGCAAAATGAACAATGTGTTTTCTACAATGTTAACATAAATTATTTAACATGATTCCCTGCCTGCAGGGTTTCTATGTTAAATATTAGATGGATTCACACGTTTTACGTGACCTTTATGAAAGTGTCAATTCTTGCTAAGCCAGCCAATGAAAACAAAAATAACTAAGTTGTGTTACAACTCTCAATTGGACTTTAAATTTATAAGTACATTTATTAGTGCATAAGTAAACTAAAAGATAACTGGCTCTTAAAAAAAGTCAATAAGTTACACAATTCAATTTGCTAATATAATCCTACCATAACAAATTCACAAATTTAGCAAAAAAAGCACCCTTCAAAGGATTTAACAATTGAGATGCCTTAAAATTTAAAATGCTATAAAACAAACTGAGATTCAGAGTCTATCATACTAATATTATCATTTGTCAAATTTACTCCTATATGAAATCAATTACCTTATAAATGTGTTTCATTTTGTTAGACTGACTAAGTTATTCATTGAGAAAAGTTATAAAGTTCATATTTATGAAAATAAATTCCCTAGGTATTTTATAGAATCATTGACAGCCACTCTTACAGAACTGTAGGATGATTGATTGATTGGTGTTTTGCGCTATGTTTAAGGTATTTAACTTATATGATGGCTGTGCATTCCAACAATAATCGACACCAGCACAACCAGGAACTGAGAAGTGTTTTTGATACCACTGAAAAATTAATCTTCCTCCAGTGCTAAGTAAAGACTGCATGGCTACTCTCCAAACTGCCCTTAGCCAGGGGGACTATAAAATGAGAAACACTTGCTCCGTGGGAAAATTAATCTTCCTCCTGTGTCTATGACATACAGCAGGACATGAACTTACATCCTAAAGTAAGGTATGTGTGCATCATTGTAAGGTGCCCAGCATTATAGATATAGTTCTTTACTTTCTCTAGAAATGTCTCTAACTGACCCATAACAACTCGAAATTAAGATCTATGTAATCATTGATTTATTGGTGTTTCACGCTGTGCTTAAGGGCATTTCACTTATATGATGGAGGTTTATTCCAAACCATAATTGACACTAGTTAGCACAATCAAGATTTGAAGTGTTCTTTTTTTTTATAATGTTGGAAAGTTAATCTTCCTCCAGTGCAAAGTATTAAAGGACAGTATTGCTACTCTTCAAACAAACTACCATCCGCCAGAGGGCAAATCCTATACACTCTTTTTTGTAAGATTATTTTTTTGTTTGATTGGTGTTTAATATCGTACTCAACGGTATTTCACTTATATGATGACGGATTGTCCACTTCACACTGTACACAGCCTTATTACGGTGGAAAACTGGGAGGAAACCTCGTAAAAACCACCCCCATGATTGCCGGAGCCACAAGCCCACAACATGTGACTCGCTCATATACCTGATGATCGAAAGGCCGATGCGAACCCATTAACCGGCAAATCGAAGCATTTTCAGTTCAGGAACTTTGTTGTAAGAGTTATAACCTGGATGAAGAAGCCTGTCATATGTCTGCAAACAGACTTTTTGCTGAACATTATTTGCTTTGTAACCCTAACAAAAACCCTACATTTTAATTTGTTAAATCCTCATATACTTTGTACTTATATGTACACAACATAACTAACAAAATAAAATAATTTATCAATAACATAACAAAGTAACCTTAAATTCCACAATTTCCTAAAACTATGTATAGGGCAGATATCTTATGATAATCGGTCTCATTACAACAAATTATGAATGTACAAAATGAATTGGAACAAATAACTGACGATTTCTGTATGATTTTTAGACTCTAAATGGTGTCTATACATGTGTATATTTCACAAATTAATATCATCTCTTTGGTGATGTAAATTTGCTGTGTGATGACATAAATTGTATTTCTCTCACAACAGAGCACAAAGGTGTTATCAAATAGCTGCTTGTGTGTTATACATCAACAATTTAGCGTGCTGTTTTGCATATGCCGGGCTTCTGGCGGACTACATTTAAGTCCATATTCACCACAAAGTGTCCCAGTACCATCACAACATAAATCAAAAACGTCTAATACAAATTCAAAATTTGGACTCAAGCTGAACTGTTCCTTGCTTAAGTACAGTTGAAAAGTGAGAAGAAACCTTGTTAAAACCATGCCTGGGATTGACCGAGCCAGATTGTGGGACGCACTCATATACCTGATGGTTGACAGACGGTACATGGGAGTTGGCTGAGTTGGCTGAGTTGGCTGAGACACTAAGAACTAAGCCCTGCCACAGGCTGAAGGTCAAATGGAAATGGTGAAGAATTATTGATCAGTTGTATCACAATACAGGCTTGAGATTTTTTTTAAAATAATCCATTTATATGACAAATGGAATTCCGCCCTTAGTGGATTAGTATTACTCTGTAGTATTGTGATGGTACTTAGCCTCTGGGGTTCATTGTCTCAGCACTGTCACACTTGTGATTGTGTCATTCATTGGGGTTGTACACTCTATTTAATGCGCACTCTCACGGTACGATTTGGGGTTATGACTTAAAGGGATTACCTTTAGTTGCAGTATTTTGATTGGACAACTAAAAAGTGTGAAATAGTCAACCAATCAAACCTCTGCAAATAAGGGGAATCCCCTGAAATCATTACTACAAATCACACTGTGAGAATGAACCTTGATGGTTTTTCGCTCATATCTTGCTCTGCCACACCAATGGGGAAAGCCCAAATAGATTAGCACAAGGGCAACAAGAAGCTCCCTTCCTGCCGCCAGCCTGCCACATTAGACACAGAGCCCATTGAGGCACTGAGGCACTGAGACAGTTTGTCCGCTCATTATTGGGTATTTACCCAATCAATCTGTCCATTGTTACGTAGTGATCCCAGCTAGCCCTCTAACAGTAACTAGCTTCAGAAACACAAACACAAAATACAATAAATATTCTTGTTATTCAAGAAATATCATGTTCCTGTATAGAATGAATAAGTTTGGAACAAACTACCCTAAAAGCTGTAACTTTGGAAGCATGTACAGGGCCTGTACATATGGAGTCCCCCAAAATATGCATAGAAATGGCAAGCAAAATGTCTTGAAAACTGAAACCAGGTTTATGCAATGTTAACTGTTTGGCAACTGGCAACACGAGAACTAAGAAGAATTGTTAATGATGGTGACGTCATCCGGCATCTCCCCGTCCTGGTCCATGGCTAAATTAGAATCGTTGAGACTGTCATCCTCCTCAGCTGAGACTGACACTGCAACAAAAGATTGAAAATTAACATCAGAATTTCTGCTTCCACCTTTCTTTGATTCTGTTCCAGTCTCGATTATTTTTTTTACGATTCTTGATTCTTCCAATTCGCATCAGTGATCCACAGTAGCAGCCTATAGATATGCGACAGTAGGCCTATATACAAGGTATGTGATATTAAACCAAAGGGTGTTCTGTCAGTGATTGGGGGCAATCCCAGGTTCTAAACTAGTAAAAATACAGGTGCACTATGCTTCAAAGTTCTTTTAACTAGCTAAAGTTTGCGTAAAAAGCTATGAATAAAACATATTGAATATTAATGTATATGCAGCTAACGTAGGGCTGTTGCAGTGTTTAATTTTTTTCTATTGGAAGGAAGCACAGCATGAATATAATTTTGATCCCAGTAAATAAAATGAAACATCTGCATATTTGTACAATAAGTGTTTTGTTCAGGTACTCTCCATATCATATGTATCTTACACTAATATATGGGGTGGTCTGTATAACAGAGGACAAGACTTTAAGTCCCCAAAGCCTGGAGAATGTATGACAACAGCCAGCCAATCATATCCACGAGGAGTACAACAGCAAAGCAATAGGACTTAACAGTATTAATTGACGAATATGCATAAATAAATTATACTAGAACTTATTTGGTAGTTTAAATCACGTAATTCGAGCTCAAAAATAAGACAAAATCATGTATGAAGAAAGCTTGCACAAAATTGTCCCTGACATTGCATGCACGCAAGCGTTGAATAACAAACCTGATATCTCCATTTAACAAATTGAACTGAATTGAAATTTGCGTATATTGAATTGTGAACCGAATAGAGAGGTGTGAATCGCAATTTAGCAAAATGACAGTCCTACAATACATGCTTTATAAGCAATGTCAGTGGAAATTTTAAACATACTTTAATGGTCAATTTTGCCTGAATGTTCTACCAAGAAAGCTGGTTCGTATAAATATAGTATCAGATCATTTGTTTGATTGAGGTTTAACATTTCCAGTATCCTTGTTTAAGGTTATGTTTCTCATATAAAGGCAGCTGGTAAATAACAATGACAAGACAGACCTATAACAGATGCCACAAATAGACCATAATCATGTTGCCCCTAAGCTCTGGGGCACAAGTGGTACAAGTTGCCCCCTCCCAACTAGCAACTACCCGCTGAAAATCCAGATATCTCCAGTACCCATCATACATACCTTCCGAATGAGTGGCTTTTTTAATCTGATGTGTTTTTTGATGTTTTGACAAATGATCACTCCTCATAAATTTTTTTGAGCATTCTGTACACTGGAATTTCTTCTCTCCTAAAAAAAAATATTTAAAAAAATGACCAAATAATTTGTGTTTCAAGATTTTTCATATGATAACCATAACAGTTTCCAATAATAAAAAAAAAAAGGTGAAAAAAAAAAAACTTTTACAATTTTACATAGTTTTTCAATTATATGTAGGTATTTCATGAAAAACTTTACATATTTTCACTAAAATGATGACATATCAGCCCAATCGTAAACCACCCTAACACCACTGGCGACAACAACAAAACAAACACCACAGGAAAAATACAGGACACTCACAGTACAATACAGACACCACAAACACATCAGCGTTGTGTTCCTCTTTATCTCTGAAAGTACCTGGCCAACAGCAAGTTCCCTCTAACCACCTCCAATTGATGGATTAATCGTTTGGTATCAACTGGCTTAAGACAGCATGATTACCCTATCTGTTTATTTGGTTGATTGATTGGGGTTTAACGCCGTACTTATTTCACTCACATGATGGTGGGCCAACCAAATGGGTGATGGAAACCACCCTCAACACCACTTGCAACAAAGACAAGATAGGACAAATACAGGACAATGACAAGACGCAATAATTTTTTGTTTGTTTGATTGGTGTTTAACGTCGTACTCAAGGGTATGTCACTTATATGAGGACTGACACAAATACAGAACATCACAAACAAATCTGCTTCAGCAACCTCTTTTCTCGCCTCTTACGATCGACCAAGGTAGCCGAGGGAGTATTCTGCAGGGCCATGGCCCACCCGCTCCCTGACTGGGCCAAGACACAACGAAGATGCCCCAAACAGATTGGCTTCCTAGTCCCCTTTAGCTCTTAGAGCACCAAGGCAACAGGAAGCCACCTCCAACCACCCACCATACTACCTTCAGCAGAAGGGTAAAAAAAATTAAGCCACAAAAATACAGGCCTATTATAATGGAATGACTCAGAATTCAATTTGCAAATATATTTGTTTGTACGAATAGAACTGCACTTAATGTTATTTCACTCTTATGACAGCATCCCTACCCAAGGAACTCAGCCTTGATGACACTCACAAAAGCCAGGACAAATACAATGCTCACAAGCAAAGGCAATAACAGATCTAATTCATGTTGCCTCATAGCTGTAGGAAACCCAGAGCAACAGGAAGATCCTTACAAATCAATAACCGCCTGCGTTACCTGTATGTGTTCTTGTGTGCCTCTGAAGTTCATCAGATCGAGTAAACCGCTTGCCACAGAACAACCAGCTACAAACAAATGGCCGTTCACCTGTGTGCCACCTAAAGACAGATCAATCAAAAATTCAGGAATTTATTCAATTTTCAATTTTTTATTTATTTCACATTTGTTATCAAGAGCAATAAACCAATATGCATTGAAGAAATTACATGCCAAAACACATCGACATTAAATAGATGTTTTAATTAAGTGGTTTTAGGCATGTAATTGAATATGTTTGTGTAATGGCATATTTCACTACACTTAGTTGCACAGCTGTTTTAGTTTCCATGCATATTTGTTTATACAAAAACTACTGGATAAAATACTGAAATATTAAAACAAGCAACAAAGCACCCTGGCTTTCACAACTTTCCCCCTTACTTTGTATGTAATTTTCCATATTTACATTTTTATAACCGTTACTGTCAATGTGAAAAGGGAGATAACTGCGATAATCAGGGGGAATAACTCTTTGGATCCAAGAGTATTTTGTAACAGTGTTCAGCATTATTTCAGTGATATCAGCTTACTGTAACATTTATTACAAACGTTCTATGCCAAGCCTGAAAAGACAGAGAAAGCGTTACTGATTTCTAAACTGATTCCTTACCTTAGATGTGCTCGTAAATGTGAAGTTTTCCCGTACACCTTGTTGCAATTAGGTATGTGGCAAATGTGCTGTTTCTTCTTGTTATCACCAGTCCTATTACAAAATCAAAAATTAAAAAATTAAATTAAACTAGGTCATTAAGTTCCTGTGCGCTATATAATAAACTGTTAGACACAAACTACAAAAAACACCAGGAGTTAACAAACTTGTTTTATTGTGGTTTAAGGTTGTACTTTTGGTAAGTTCACTCATATGACGGCGTGCTAGCCCAATGGGTGTAAGAAAATACCCCCAACACAACTGACAACAAACTAAGACAATACCGGACAATCACAAAACGTACCACAATGAGACCACAAACAGATCAGCTTCATGTTGGCTCTGAGAACACCAGGGTTACAGGAAGATTTTAAAACACATTTATTTTGAGCTCTAATCCATATAACAAGTATTTATCTCCTTGAATTCATTTATTTTACAATTATTGTTAGTTTCTACAAATCCTTTCTTTTCGTAGCAAAAATGTGTGAATTTTATAGTTTTAAACCAGCTGCTGAACAAACTTCTAATTACTCACCTGCCATCTGAATCTCTACAATTAGGACATGTACAAGCTTCACGTCGTAGCCGCCTTCCTGTGGGAGTGCCAGTCTCCGAGCCAATTGATTGGTTCATAGTAACCTGGGTGGGGCTTACAGAACTTGGTGTTGATTGTGAGGTTGGAGTCTGAACTATTTGCCATTTCATTGGATCATTCGGATCCTGTATTGTTGTAATTTGGTGACCACTTAGCGTTGTAGCGTCTGTGAAAAAGAACACTTCTTTGCATTAAAACTTGTATTTGTTTGTTTGTTCATTTGTTTGATTTGGGTTTAACATCATACTCAACAGTATCTCATTAATATGACCATGTTCACCCAAACTAAGGCCTAAAAAAAAATGTCTTGTTTCCTCTAACCCGACTGACCCTATGAAATAGCTCCAAGTCTAAAGTTTTTATTTGGCTTTTGAAAATACATTTTAAAAAAAAAAACGAACAATTTTTTTTTTTCCAAAAGACCTTCACAAAATGGCAAACTCGTTTTTTGTATTGTTTTTCAGTCATGCAAGCCTCTGTATAACGTCGAAAAAAAAAATTTGACCTGCCTAGCCTAAATTTTTTCAAGCTATTAGAGGAAACAAAACATTTTTTTTTTTTAGGCCTAAGACCATGTACACATACATCGGATGTCTACAGTGTATGTACATTCTACACAAGATAACAAGAAAAGGATTCTCATATGCTGTCAAAAATATTTTGTATGATAAACTGACCATAATCTAAGTTTATTTAAGTATGAACCATTTCTTGCTTCACTTCTGACGTAAATTTGAGGAAAGAAAACAATTAATTTACATAAGTCATTACTGAAAACAAAACAAGTGATCGATAAACTGCGCGAAATAGAAAACCTAGGGCTGCACCCCATGTGCCCTGATTTGCCCTGATTATGACAGGATAGACCATTTGTCTTGGATTTTTTTTTATTCACCAAATAATAACAATAATATCCTAGAAATTAAGTCCTACACAACAATTGGCGGGAATAAAGCTCCAGGGAGCTTGTTCTATC
>JARFOD010116440.1:0-14938 GCA_031763545.1 Mopalia muscosa | reverse complement strand
TTGAGGGCTCTCTGTATGTAGATGACCTACTAATCTGCTACAGAGCTAAAAATATGAATAATATAGAACGACAGCTTTAGCTAAGTTTAAATAAGATTGAGAGATGGGCTACAGAAAATGCGTGAAAATTTTCCAGTGCAAAGACCGTCTTCATGCATTTCTGTAAAAAGTCGACATTGCATCCCGACCCAGAGCTAAAAATATATAGGAAACCCATTAAGATAGTAAAGGAGACCAATTTTTTTGGGCTGATATTTGACAGTAAGCCGTCATTTATCCCCCACATTGAAGCTTTAAAAATTAAATGTACAAAGGCTGTCGAGCACCGATTGGGGCGCCGACCGATCTGTATTATTAAATTTATATAGATCTCTGGTTCGCTCCAAATAAGACTATGGATGCATAGTCTATGGCTCAGCTCGTAACAGCTACATTAAAATGCTGGACCCAGTCCACCATCAGGGTCTCCGGTTGAGTGTTGGGGCGTTCCGTACATCACCTTTTCAGAGTCTATATGTGGAAGGAAATGAGCCATCCTTACAACATCGAAGGATAAAACTTGGTCTCCAATACGCTACAAAATTAAAAGCGTACCTTGATAACCCTGCTTACAACTGTGTTTTTGATCCAGCATTTGCAGATTGGTTTGATCGCAGTCCTATGGAAATAGCTTCATTTGGGTTGCGCGTCAGACCACATCTAGCAAATGCTGGAACTATTTTATTAGACATTGCACCTGTTTACTTTCCGTCTTCTCCGCCTTGGCTGTTTCCAAGACCTAGAGTTCTATTTGATCAAAAGAAGTCCTCTTCTTTATCAGCAGAGATTTGGTGAGATAAGGGATGATTATGAGAACCATTCCTTTATCTACACCGATGGATCGAAGACTGAAGATAGGGTAGCAGCTGCCGCCATTTGGTTGCAGCATGTTGCTTCCCTACGTCTCCCTTCATCTTCGTCCATCTTCTATGCTGAAGCCAAGGCTATTTCACTGGCTCTAGACCTAATATCCAAGCAGCATCTCCAGAAAGCCGTTATCTGCAGCGATTTGCTATCCTGCCTTTTAGCCATTGATAGCTTCAAGGTCCAACAGCCAGAAATCCAGAAGTCCTCTTCTGTTGGATACCCAGTCATTTGGGTATCCCTGGAAACACAGTAGTGGACAGGGAAGCCAAAAAAGCCCTCAACAAGCCCAGTTCTTAATCCAAAATATATTTTAAAGTTCTAAAGCCCAAAATTACTAAATACATTTTTAATCTTTGGGAGGATGTATAGGATGGAAAAGTCGAGAATAAACTTTACGACATAGTTCCTGCTATTGGTCAAATTTTTTACTCCCATGGAATGTCTCGAAAGGACCAGGTAGTACTAACGCCTTGTGGTATAGGCTACAGTCACCTCACAAAAAAGCGCCTTCTTGATAATGATAAATCAGAACCAAACTGTGAAATTTGTGACTGCGTGTACGACATCAAACATATATTGGTTGACTGTGTGGACTTTGCCCATGTTAGGCAACAGTTCTACAGTGTCACCTCTATGAAGGACTTATTTGACAACATGGCTTGAGAAGTTGTCATCAGGTTCCTTAAACTGATCGGTGTGTATCATAACAATTTGACTCTTATAATTCATTGTAAATAATTGAAATGGACAGTTTTAACATAAGTAGGATTTTTTAATATCCAAAAAACAAAACAAAAACATAAAAAAACATTAAAAAAACGTTTGATATGTTGACACTGGCATTTGTCATTTTCAGTTCGTTCTGTTGCTCTTTATATTATTTTTAAAAAATTTAAAAATTTGAAAAAATAATAATAATAAATCCATAGTTAAAGTGAAGTTTGTAACTAGTAGACCTATTATATATCGATCTAGATATTTCCAATCTAATATATGGTAAAATCAGACTAGCCAATTTTAGTTAAGCTAAGAATGGGACTTGGGCCATTGCAAAACAGTGTATGTGTGCTGGAATTAATACATATTGACACAGTCTTAAGATTTGAAAAAACATCGTTTCTATTTTGCTAAAACAAAATGTAATGCTAACTTTGGTAAACTTTTATTACAAACTTCTTTAGTTGATATAATTTATAAGCGGTATATTTTCAGTGTAAGTTTTGAACGTATAATTGTGTATCTTTTCAGGTTAATCATTGAAGTGACAGATCTTTGTTTCAAATCACGTATCAAAGTAAAAATACTGTGAGAACTCATGTTGTGTTTGACGTAGATGCATGGGATTTCCGCGATGGTTGATTAAGCTTCGAATTTAAGAGCTGCAGTTAGTAGACATCATGCAGGGAAATTGTTCTGTTAAATGTCATCGCTCTGGAATTCCCTGGCACTGACAAGGAACGAGTGTTAATCTAAGAAACTCCATGAGGTCATCGGATGAAACAGTGTGCAAAATAAACGTTTACCCGGATAATGATAACAGTGTGTGAACTCTTGAGACAATGGGTGTAAAGATGTTAAACTGTTCCTCATAATGTCATTGCTGTTTCAAATTTCTTCTCAAGCAAAGAGGGGATAACTCTGCTAGTTCGAGTGATCCGTGATATAGTCGCCCGTAGCAACACTGCCAACTGAATCTTTGTTCATGGCACCAAACAGAGCAATACTTAATCATTTAATTCTAACTACTGCAGAAAATGTATATCGTCCCAGTACCAGACAATCAAGACTAAGCATAATAATGATTAAAACGCTCAAAGAATATTGTTTTTATCAGCTGTAGTCTATTGTATTCCGGCAGATGTTTTGAAAGTTTTACATGTGTTAAATTGGTCTATGCTTTTTCACTTTTTTTTTGTTGCTTTATGTGTTTGGCTGTTTGGCTGCTGATTTGGTATCGACTAGCCTTAATTGTTTCGTGAAGATGTGCCCTTGTTTATACACATGCTTAAGTGTCATTTCCATCAGCTTGAATAATCTCTTCAAATGTAACAGGCAGTTATAATAGCGTTTAATTAAAGTGTAATCATAATTTTAACTCGATGTTCCTTGTTTTGATACGGATCGCTAAAACTTTATTTGACACAGTAGAAAACCTTGAAAAAGCCTTTAATGTGGCTATATGTAGCATTATCGTCTAATTTAAGCTAATTCCAAAACAGTTTAATATGTTTTTATCGAACAGAATGTTTATCTTTATAAAAGAATGTTAGTGCACAAAGATACCATAACTAAAGTGTAAAATATGATCCTGTGCAATAATAAAATGTTTTTGTTGTATCAGACTGCACTTTATTTACACTGCTTAAATAACAACGATTTAAAATTTCAAAGTAGTTTGACTTGTCAGCATTATTTCTTTGATCTCGGTGTAATTAACGCTAATTGATTAGGTGTCGCAGTATTCGTTCACTCGACTGTCACTGTAAAAAGGAACTTTATTAAGCTTTGATTGTTTCCTGTTGAATGGATCGTCTTCTGTCTAGTGTTAAACTGTGTCTTTTTAAAGAGGTTATTGGACTCCGATGCTGCATGAGTGGGTGGTTGCCTTTAAGCGTACCACAGTTATCAGGTACAGGGATAAATTAAGCTCGTCAAAGATAAAGCTTTTCTTTAAACTGTCAAGTTGTAATTCACTGTTTCTATTAGTTTTGTCTGTTGGACTTTTGCTTAACGTTCGACCCGATGATTGGACGAGCAATGATATAATCAGAGTTGAAGAACACTGACGCAGTGGGTCAATGTATCTCTTTCCTGAATTCCCGAATGGCTGGTATGAGTGTACCGAAATTTCCTATCTGGGATTTCATGCTGGCTCCTGTAAAATAATTTCAAACGTCGCGTTGTACACCATTATCTTCGTCGTTCTACATTGTATTATAAACCAATCGAAACACAACATGCTCACCATATTCATATGCCAGCACCAATGGACAAAATAATCGGCTTTTGATCTGTCATGCAGTAGAGCTGATGAATGGTTTAAAGGTGTGTCAGGTAACAGGTGTTGGTCAAGTTCATTAACAAACTGTCCAGCAGGTTCGTCCAGGGTTTAATAGCCAACTGGATTCATCTGACTCATTTATATCGGCTTCCAGCCAGTGGTTATTCGTCGCCAATCATTAGCTAGAGTCTATACTTGCATTGAACCAAACATGACTGATTGGTGTATTCGGCAGTGCTTAATTTTATTTAATTGACGGGGGTGTATTTCAAGAGTTGGCACTAGCTCAAAAACACAATGTGAACTGATTTATTTGGTGGAAAACTTAAGTTTCTCCCATTGAAAACAGCTTTGTCAAAAAAGGTAACTTATTATTGACAAAATGGGAAGTAACTTATTTTGGTTTTTAAATCGATCCAGTTTGATTCACAAGTTAATTGCTGACCTTCAAAAATACATTCGTTAAAATGAAATAGACACACACCAGCGAATCGTAATTTGGGTCCGCAACGTGATCAGCAAAGCCGTCCAACAGCAAACATTTTGGCAACACAACAGTTGTTCACCCTTCATCATTAATGAATAACATTCCTTTTGTGACGTGCATTGTCATTTTATAACAACTATTCAGTCATTTTACAAAGGTGGTTCTACCATAGTCATTTTTCTATATTTTTGATTTCGTCACTTAAAAGTGATATTCATGACATTTTTCTCTCCGCATGATCTACATTGGTCAAATTTGATGTTTGTACTAGGATACGCTTTGCAGTATGGATATTTAGTCGTACAAATCATCGAATATACACAAATCCTTTCTTTATATCCTCTGATAAAGCATGTCCGTTTCTTGAGGATATGCAGAACAGGTTTTACTTTGGAATTAAATCCTTTGTTAGTTGTGTCTTGTCTTCATAAGATTTTGATTGGTTACCGACGTACATTATTACCACTGTGTACCCTGCCTGCTCTGGTGAAGATATTCTCAGAACATTACCTCAAATATCATGTTGTTAATACTGGTCTAAGCAACTGACCCCTGGGCTTCAGTTACGTGGACCTTTTGGATCTTTCGCTGTAAGCTTATACAACATTTTGTCTCCAGTTTCGTGAATAATGGATTAGAGAATGCACGCATGCACTCGTTTGCTAAAGTAACGATAAAACAACCCCAGTGCACATACACAGGGATCAGATCATTATTTCTGTTAACGAGATTCTGAAAACGTACGTCTTTGTAATAACTAACACTAAAACTAAACCTTAACCAATTACACTGCTTGTATTTTTTGTTCAGCGTAACGATTCGTTTTTCTCGCGATAACATCAAAATACACAGGATTTCACAAAGGAAAGAATTAATTGAGAGGGATAGAGTCGTCCGATAATCGATGTTTAGGCCCAGGTTCGGCGGAAAATACATTGACAAGAATGCCAGAAAAATGTCCGACTCACTATCGTACCCTCTTTCATCGATATGCGAATTATTTTGCCGTTCCTTTGATATTTTTCACAGTTATGTCATCAAAACAGAGACAATGCTCTCGAGGAGAGTATCTTTAACACGATCACTGGGTTGGCTTTAACAGTAGAACTGGGTTAACAAACTCGGCAAGCGTTAATAACCCGTTTACGACTCACTATGCGTATTAAAAATGTTTGCATCTCAAACGCTTAATCAGCCTTAATTTAGACATTTGACTATTCAGATACGATACTCTGGTTCCGACTTATAGCTATACAATTCAGCTACAAAAACCCAACAATTAATAGTCTTCCATAATTTTTTCTTTTTATGAAATTCGCATTTAACTAAAAATGAGACGATTACAGAATTTCATCGCTCACTCTCACCTTAATGTTGAGCTAATTATGTCAGCCGATAAAAAAGCCAACGTTACTGTATTACAGAGCATGGATGTATGACAATTTCGCTGAGATCCACAATTAAAACTCCAAACCTACGCAGCCTCGGTTTACGGAAACCACGTGGAGACACAAGTCAACCAACTGTAATCATTCTGGGACCAGCGGAGCTTTTATCTCGGTATAATAACAATAGCTATTAGCCGTTAATCTAGAACACGGCAAGAGGTAACACAATCAAACAGTGGGAAAAACATACGTTAGACCAGGGACTAGTCCTATGGAGCCTATGAATGAGCGAAACATTATCTTGATTATTTACACACTCATTAGGAATAAATAATTTTTTAAGCATACATAAATAGCTCATAAAATGTGAAAATTTGCAACCTATAAACGAAAAACATTTATGTACAAAATTAATTTTATATCTTACATAATATGAATGTTGTTGTCTTTTCTATAACGGAGTGGATTTACAATTACTGAATTTATGGCAATACTCAACACAAAACTTCACAGCTATATACATATTCAGAAGTCTTTAAGCTGTAAATAAAACAGCGGTCATCCAGTACAGACTAGTATCCCATGATATGTTATACAACGGGAAAAGCTTTATTGATGTCGCTTCCATCAATTCATCAATTTGAAACTTATGCGGTCTGCTAAACAGGAAACTCAGCTTCCGGTAACTGAAATCCGTCTGTTTATGTCGAGGAGGAAACTGACCCTGTACAAAAATACTCGGAGCAAGATTATTGGACTTCAACCAAGGCCAAAGAGAATGCCAAGTTGTGAAACGCTTTTTAAAATAATCTTATCGATGTCAATTCATTTTATTTGTGGACGTCATCGAAATCAACGCCCACTATCCAATAGTTACTTTGGCGTATTGGGTGAGAAGATAAACAATATATTCAGGGCTGGTACTTGACATTGATGTATGTGAATACGGCTTAGGTCAATCAAACGTCTTGTTTTATCGGAACAATGCGGGGGAATACTGACCTACATGTACCAAATGTGATCATGCTGTGCGGCCCTTTTCAAACGTTGGACAGTTATTTGTGTTTAATAACGTTCCATGTGTTCAGGGTTTGAAGCTGTTATTGTGTGTTTGTTAATAAACATCATAATATCACGTAAACATAGCAAATGTGAAAGTTCCAAACAACTTGTTCGGGGGCACTATTCTCATATATCAGACGGATGGTAGCCCCGTTTTGCCCCTGTGCTGTAAGAGCATAATGGTACCAGGAAGCTAATCTGTTTAGTGCTTTTTTTTGTTGTTTTGTGATTGTCCGTTATTGAAAATGTGTGTCGTCAGTTGGGTCGAAGGTGGTTTCCGTTACCCATTTGGGTGGCACGACGTTATATGAGTGAAGTAACCTTAAGTACGGCGTTACAGTCCTGCATGTCCTACGTCTAATGGCTGTATGTTCTGATCAGTCGTACTATCTTTCCATAGCACTGGAGGAAGATGGATTTTCCAACAGGCCAAACACTTGACGTTTTATATTTGTTTTAGTGTTGCTATAGTATGTTAAAATAGACAGTTGTCATATAGGTACAATATTCCTGACCGAGACCAATCAAATCAATGAACAGATTACCACCAAATATCTGATTATATGACTTCAGATTCTGTTAGAACTGGAAGAGGATTCATTTAAATTAGTCTCGTGTCATTGTGGGTAAATCAACCCTGAAACACTAACTCTCTGTAAAGAATGTTAGAAGAACTTCCTTTCTGTTGTAAGCCAAATCCGCCTGGCACTATATACTTTGAATCGCACCTGATTTCCTGGACGAGAAATGGCACTGAAAACATTTAAATGCAGGACCAACGTTCACTTTAGTATGAAATGTGGACCCTTTGAATCCCAGGTAAAATAATAAATTAACATTTGAAATCGTTCTTTCACTGAACTGCCCTAACCTTCTTCAGCCAAACTGAAACACATAAAGCTCGCTGGTCCTCTGCATTTATGAGATTTTAAGATAAGCTTGTTTTGGAAAAAAGCAAACACTTCATCAGATGTATGTAATAGTTCAAGTGAAGTATGTAACTACTAGTACTGGTATATATCGATCTAGATATTTCCAATATACCATATTGTCAAATTAGGCCGACGTTAGCGAAGAACGTGACTTGGGCCAGTGCGAAACAGATTTAGTTGATGTGCGCTGGAATTAATATATGTTGACATAGTCCTCAAGCTTGAAAATAATCGTTTCCTATTTTGCTAAGTTAAAAAAAATCCACAAATATCGATGTCTACAATTATTTTTTCATATCGATAAGTGTTTATCAATATCAATAAATCATATCAAATGTTAACTGGGACCTCCATAATTTAAAGCCACATAATTAATGATTTCGGCTTGCATTGAAAGGCAAGTTAAGGATAACCAAGGATGAACACAAATCAACAATAGTTTAGAGGAAATATTTTACACCTTGTGTCACTTGGCCTTAACTTTCCACATGCCAGACGAGAAAATGTATGAACTCATGAAGTGTTTGTCTTAAACGCATGGGAATTTCGCTATGGTTGATTAGGCTTCTAATCTAAGAGCCGCAGTTAATAGAAATCGTGCAGGGATATTGTTTTGCTAAATGTCATCGCTCGGGAATTCCCTAGTATCATTTCGCGAAAAACTGGCAACGTACGAGTGTTAATCTAATAAACTCCACGAGGTCATGTGGGGAAACAGCGTGAAAAATAAACTTTTACCCAGATAGTGATAACAGTGTGGGATTCTTGCTTTTGTTCATGTAAATTACATAATACAGTACCAATTATAGGTTTAAAAGTCACCTTTCCGCGAACTTCCCGAGGCAACGCGAGTAAATATATGAGACGAATCCTCATATTGTCATGGTTGGGCCATATTTCTATTTAACAAAATATGGCAGAACGTTTACGTCATCCCTGTAACAGACAATCAAGAATAGGCATAATAACGACTAATACGGGAAACAAATATTGTCTTTCTCAGCTGTAGTCAATTGTATTCCGGCAGATTCAATACTGTTTTGAAAGTTGTGTTTGATTGGTCTATGTGTTTTCACATTGTTTTTTGCTTTACTTGTTCTATATGTTTCATTGCTCTATGTTTTTAAGACTTTCATCTCTGTTTTTCCGCTGACAGAAAGTAAGCTGACAAGGTCTGAAGCGGAGATTCAATATTGGCCAGTCCTAATTGTCTCGCGAAAAAGTGGCAGTGTTTATACACAATTTGAAGGGACGTTCTCATCAGCTTGAATTATTCCCAACCTCTCTTCCAATGTAACAGCGTGTTTTAATTGCCATTTATTGAATTGTTATTATAATTTAAACTGGATGTTCTTTTCGTTTGATAAGGAGGACTAAAACCGTAGTAAAATCGTTTGGGGTTTAACGTCAAAGGTATTTCACTTATTTGGTGTTAAAAAAACGCGAGAAAGCCATTAATGCCGCTATATGTAGCATTCTCGACTAATTTAAGCTAATAGCAAAACAGTTTGATCATTTGTTATCGAACAGAATGTTTATGATTATAACAGATTGCCGATGTCGTAACTGTGGCACAATAAATGATCCTGTGCTGTGATGAAAGACTTTTCGTTGTATCAGACTGCACTTTATTTACACTGCTTAAATTTCGCCGAACTAAAATCTCTAGGTAGTTTGAATTGTCAGTATTATTTCTTTGATCTCAGTGTAATTAATATTAATTGAGTAAGTGTCACTGTATCGCTGTCTTCGTTCACTCGACTGTCAATGTAAAAAGGAACTCTATTTAGCTTTGATTGTTTCCTGTTGACTGCCTCGCATTCTGTCTATTGGTAAACTGTGTCTATTTAAAGAGGTTATCGGACTCCGAGGCTGCATGAGTGGGTGGTTTCCTTTAAACGTACCACGGTTGTCAGTTACTAGGATAATTAAGCTCGTCAAAGATAAAGCTTTTCTTTAATATGTCAAGTTGTAATTCTCTGTTGTTTGAAACACTGCATGTATTAGTTTGGTCTGTTGAGCTTTTGCTAAACTTTCAAGGAAGAACGCTGACGCAGTGGGCCAATGTATTCTCGCATTCCCGAATGGTTGATATGAGTGTACCGGACTTTCCTATCTTGGATGTCTTGCAGGCTCTTGTTCGCACTGTAGGTGTCGAGACATATTGAATTCGTGTACAAATTGACTTAATACTAGCCACGAATATTAGGGACCCACACCGAAATGAAAATCGAAAATGTATGGAATGCCATAATCATGTTGCTTAACTTGCTGTTGATATTGTCAAAATAGTACCAAGGAGCACGAATGTTCCTGTCCACCATCATGTATTTGAGTGAGTCGCACGATGTGGCTCTGACAATCTCTCGCTTTTCTACCATACTTAAGCAAGGCACAATGTAAAATGGACAACACAAATGGAACATCATAGAGTACTGCGTTAAACCCCAGTCAAACGAACAAAAAAGGCCGAGAACTCTTTAAGATTTTTCTAATGTTTACTATATATCTTTGGTCATTTTCCGAAATACTCACCATATCCTTTCACACAACCACCGCGTGTATTTGGTCATTTTGGACTCGTGACACAGAGCCCCGAATGTTTTCCTTAGCACAGTTCATTCAACTCATAAACATATCATTGTACATTATAGTACATGTGTCGTGCGGATACATTTTCAGTCAGTCTACCAAACTTACCAAGAGACTCAATAAGGCCTGATCAAAATACCTAGAATGGGGCAGTCGCTCGGTCGAGCGTAATATTTTTCTGCATCGAGTGCCACCAAGCAAAATCGAACGCTAGATGTACCGATTCAAAGGCTTTCTTGTTTTCTTCTTGCTTTGTTTTATCTTAAACATTTGACCTTATGTTGACACATTATATAACCACTAAATATCAATAAAGCATTCTTTAAAGAATCTTCCGAAAAAGAGCAGTAGGCCTATTGTCTGATAATAGCGTGTTGATTTTTCCATACGTTCAGGTACAGTATTGTCTAGCAGAGTATTGACAACCACATTTGATGGTGAAATAATTTCAAACGTGGCGTTGGCCCCATTATTTCCATGATTCTACATTGCAGAGTAAACCAATTGCAACCCATAATGCTCACCAGCGCCTTATGCCTGCGCCAATGGAAAATATATCGATCCCTCATACAGCACTCGCGGATAAAGAATGTAAAATATCTGCTGATGAAGGTGTGTCCGGTAACAGGTGTCTATCAAGTGTTGAAAAACAAACTAAGAGGTAGGTTCCTCCAGCGTTTAATAGACAACTGGATCCAGCTGAGGCATTTATATCGGCTTCCAGTCAGTGGTCATTCGTCGCAAATCATTAGCTAGAGTATATACTTGCATTGAACCAAACATGGCTGATTCTTGTATTAGGCGGCGCTTTACTTCATTCATATGACGGCAATGTATTTAAGGAGTTGGCGCTAGCTTTACACTAAAATGTGAACTCATTTTATACTTATTGGACAAACTTAAGTTTCTTCCAGTGAAAACAGCTTTGCTACGCCCTAACAAACTGTCGTAAGCCAATAAACCACTGTGTTTTTAAATCTAAACATGAAAACAGGAAAAGGCTATTATTTTTTGGCCATTGCTTCAAAAAGGTGATTTATTATTGACGAAAAGGGAAGTAACTTATTTTGGTTTTCAAATCGATCCTGTTCGATTCACCTGTTAATTGCTGACCTTCAAAAATCCATCCGTTAAAAGGAAATAGACTTCCTATAGACGGATGAGTTGTGAAGCTAATCTATCTGTTTCTCTGTATGTGGGGCATCAATCATAGTGCGAAAAAAGGAAGGCGCTTTCCGTTAAGCCCGTGCTCTCAGAGTAAAGCAAACCAAGCATTCCATGGAAATTGGGACCTGAACACTCAAAATTAAAATAACTTCTTCAGCCTTGAATATGGTATGATTTCAAAGAGAATTGTATAAAGCTTAGAAATGGACTATGTTTTTCCATGCCGCGTCCTATGCGTTGATACCCACACGAATCCTAATTTGTGTTCTAATTTGTGTTCGCAACGTGATGAGCAAGGCCGCCCAACAGACACTTGTTGGCAATACAGTTAAAATATTAAAGACAGTTATTAAATTAAAAACAGTTAACAGTTCAGCGCCACTGTCGTCTTAGCTAGCATCTCGCCAGTTCCCGCTCTCCGCAAGAGTGTTCCTGATTTCGTCGGTAATTCAAGGTTAAAGCTTGCTGCTACATATCACTGTACATTGTAATCCAACGTTACACCGATTTATTGTAAACTGCAGGCGGACATACCAGCGAAACAGGACTCCTACTCGTCGAGCATTTTTTTTCATGAGACACGCGCAAAGGATAATTACGAAGATATCTAACTGTTTTCAAACGCAGAAATGTGAACTCGTTTCAAAAAAAAGCTTTGAAAATGTGCTCAAATGTGGTCTAGTAAAATAAGTTTCGTCAAAACTACTTGGATAGCCACCGATTAGGCTAACATACCATCATATGAATGAAATCATCTTAAATAAAGTTTAAAACGGTAGCCAAAAACATGAGGCCAAAAACCATACATTTATGTCATCAGATATCTGGGCTTTTGCTACATGAAACTGTTTGATCTACCACATTACTTCAAACAATATTGAATCCTCAACTTCGTTGATATTGAATTAAAGAGTACATGCAATCGTTTGCTAAAGTAACGGCAAAACAACCCTAGTACATATACGCAGGGGCCGGATTTATTTCTCTGAACGAGATTCTTTAAACTTAGATCTTAGGACCGAAATGATCCTTTATAGAAAAATAATTGTTAAAAAAAGAGTCCCACATTTATCTATCTTAAGGAAATTCTGGAACTAGGGACAGACAACTACAGCGATATAAAAAGAATACAAAGAGAGATGGCCACAGACTCCTTAATCGCCGGTATATCTGTTAAGAACCAGAACTAACAAGACAAATTTATGATAGTTTTAGAGTAGGCAAAGACTGTAGATAATGTGTGATCGTGGCGGTTTCATCGCTCACTCTCACCTAATGTTAAGCTAATAATGTCAGCAGATAAACAATCCAGCGTTACAGTATTACAGGACATTGATGTATGGCAATTCCACGGAGATCGACCAGATTCCCAACCTATTCAGCCCTAGTTTACGGAAACCACGTGGAGACACATTTATTAAACCAACTGTAATCATTCTGGATGCAGTGGGGTTCTTCTCTCGGTATAATAACTACAGCTATTAGCAGTTAATCTAGAACACGACAAAAGGTAACGCGATCAAACAGCAGGAAACACAAAGGTTTCAAACAGGAACTAGACCCATGGAGCAAGACAGTTTTTTTTAAACAATTGGACCGATGAATGGGCGAAAAGTTACCTTTATTATGTACACACTTATTAAGAATAAATAGTTTGCTCTATTTTAGCATAAATTACTCATTAAAATGAGAAAGTTTTTAAATTATAAAATGAAAAGCATTTATGTACAAAATTCATATTATATCTCCAAATTTTTTATTTTGTTTTCTTTATCCATTACGGGGTGGATTTACGATTAATACATTTATGGTAATATTCAAGACAAAACATCATAGCTACCAGCAAACACAGAAGTCTTAATTCATCAATTTTAAACATATGCAGTCTGTTAAACAGGAAACTCATCTTCCGGTAACTGAAATCCGTCTTTTAACTCGAGGTCGAAACTAACCCTGTATAAAAAATTCTCGGAAGCAAGATTATCGGACTTCAACCAAAACCAAAGAAACATTTTTAACATAAGCTTGTTAATATCAATTCATTTTATTTGTGGACGTCCTTGAAATCAGCGCCCATTACCCACTAGTTATTTTGGCGTATTGGCTGAGAGGGTAAACAATATATTCAGAGCTGGTACTTGACATTGATTTATGGGAATTCCGCTCAGGTCAATCAAACGTCTTGTTTTACCGGAATCATGTTAGTGATATTGAACTACCAAATGTGATCATGCTGTGGTGCTTTTTATACGTTTGACAGTAAGTTGTGTTTAATATCGTTTCGTGTGGACAGTTTGAGGGTTTTATTGTGTTTTTGTAATAAAGACCATAATATCACACGCCTACATCTTGTTTCGAACTTTCACGTTTTATATGTTAAACACCATAACATCATTTAAACATATAAAACGTGAAAGTTCGAAACAAGATGTTGGCGTGTAAGATTCTCAAATACCAGTCATCAGTTATCGTCCTGTCACCCAGTATAGGCAGTTAACTATTGGTGTACATTGTCTAAAAAAAGTCAATCCAGTTCAATCCCACATGTTTGGCATGATGTTTAATATAAAGAAATAAAAACCACCTGGATCAACAACTGAAACTTTAACAGAAATGTATTTGTTGTTACTTTATCCACATAGCTCTAAATGAGTTCACAGTTCAATTCTACGTTCACTACTAAATTTGGAATCTGGATTTTACGCTTTAAAGTGAATAGTTTATCGGTTGCTTGGTTCCTCCAGTGGTATGTAAAGGACTCACGGCTGCGCGTGGAACATATTATCTCCCTTACCAGACGGCATTTTAAATGTGACGAACTTAAGAACGCTGGTTATATGCTGGTGTTCAAGAGTCGGGGTAAGATTGGCGTAGATGTTGTAAAATAATACATTTGCGTTGACTAGAAGTGGGATAAATTTGATTGGTGCTAAAAAATTGTACCCATGGGAATTTCGCAATATTAATACGGAACGCCCAATTCTTACTCATACTTAATACACCTGGAAAACGAGGGGAAAGCTTGTAAAACCATCACCTCGTGGGACAGATTCCTAGATCACACACCCTTTGAAAGACGTCAACCTGTGAGGTACATTGAAGGATGATAAGAAGTATAGTCACGGCGCCGCGGGCCAATAGTAATGTGTCGTATGGATTGAAATGTTTTTGTTGTTTGTTTTGGGGTTTTTTTGTGGTAGTTAATGGTGGAATGTTTCGCCCTGCATTGGTCAGTCGTATCTGTTAAATGGCCTTAAATATGTCGTAGAGCCCTAAGCAAACAAGAACAAGCTAATTTAGTTATTGTACTGACCAATTGACAAGAGACACGGCTTTATGTGACAGTTATAATGTTATTCGATGATTGTGAAAGGGAAATGTTGTCAGTGTCAGCGTGGGATAA
>JARFOD010116429.1:0-14940 GCA_031763545.1 Mopalia muscosa | reverse complement strand
TCCACCAAAAGTCACAATGCCGTTGGGACAGGGTAATGGCTGGTTTCATACTTCTACTTGATAGACTTCTGGTATTACTTATATCAAACAAACTTTTAAAAGCTACGATAATGGATTTACATAAAGTAACATATTGCAGGCTGATAATAAAGCAGTGCTTTTAAATATGCTTGTGACTTGTTCCTGTGTTAGGTTATTTGGTTTGTTTCGGAACTAGGTTGGGAACTTAAATCTACTACATGTAACATATAACATATAACATTGTAGTTATCTTTTGTAAAAAAGGTTTGGATAAAATCTTGTTTAAATAGTTTTGTAGGTTCAATTTAAAATTTTTTTTTGATAAAGTTGGTTGCATTTTTGTACGACCTCTGGCTAAGCTCACTGTGTTTGGTTGATTGGGGTTTAAAGCCGTGCTTAAAGTTATTTCACTCAAATGCTGGCATGCCAGTGCTGAAGGAAACCCCTCTCGACAACACTGTCAATAAATAAAGACAAGGCAGGAAATGACCAACACTGGACATTATAAACAGTAGTTGAATAAAGACATTATAAGCAGATCAGCTTCCTCTTGGTCGTCAGCTCTGAGAGCACCAGGGCAAATGGAAGCTCCTTCCCAACCTTCAGTCCAGTTTGTTTGAAGAGTAGAGTTAACACTGGATGAAAATTAACAAAACAATATCAGCAAAAATACACCTCACATCTTGGATGTACCATAGGGTAAAATATTGTTGGAATACATTGCCATCATACCAGTGAAACACCAATCAATCAATCTGTTTATTTTTGTAGGCTGGATGTCATTACGGGGCCGCCGTAACAGTGGTGGACCTTAACGGCGATGGCTTGGACGATATAGTTGTAGGAGCGCCATTCTATAACATTCGCAAAGATGAGGGTGCTGTTTTCGTCTACATCAACAAAGACAACGTAATTATGTTTAGACATGCTATAGTCATGTAACACAGTAGATCAATTTTAATTAATTTGTGTATATATACGATTCTCGTTATTGTTTAAAAAAAATCTTAAAAAGAGAATTCCTTCTTACCCTTTAAGGATAGTATGAGAAGTTTGGTCAGTACAAATTTAAATCTATATACTGGCTTTGGTAGAATTTTTTTTTTTAAATTTGGACTTATGATGCTCTTTCAAAAGTACTTGATAATAATTCCAAAAACAGAAGTAATCGGATTACATTTAGTTGTAATGGTTTATTTTTGATGCCAAATTTTTTTCCATAAAACTGCACAATAAAGTGCTTAATGACATGTGGGTGCTTTTTAATTCGGATTTGAAAACATGTCCTTTAACACTTGGACGCAGCGTCACTTCTAGATCCATATAATTATGCAATCTAGCGCTCCCACGGCAAGAAAAATTTGTTAGTATGATTTCTCCGAGGACATCTTCTTTAACACGACACCCTCGTTGACGGACATGTTAAGATTTATTGATCCTTTTTCAGAAAATTCTGGACGAAGTAACGTACAAGTTAACTGGCTCGCAATCTCAAGGAGCGCGATTCGGATCGGCCATTGAAAATGTTGGTGATTTAAACAGAGATTCTAAAGAAGGTAAGCATAACCAATCAAAGGGTCTTTTTATTTGATCCAGCATGTATACGTGTGATCAATCGATCTATCAGAAATCCATCAAAGACACAATGGAGCTATTCTTACTAACGGCATCATAGTATTTTATCATTGTTCACTTATACACCAGGTCATTGCTTACTTGGCTTTAGATTTTTTTCCATTTAAAAATATTAACGAATCTATATCAATCCTCGATTTATTTCAGGTTTTGTTTTTTTCTTTACACAGATTGCATTCATTCGTTCTTTTGCTTGCGCTTTTTGGTATATTTAATTCCATACTTTCTCTCTTTACGGAAATAGATACTGTTCAAAAACAATACTAAATTCTCATTTTTAGTCCTTCTTCTCCCTTTTTTGTTTCGTCAGATATCGCAGTAGGTGCCCCTTACGAGGACGAAGGGAGAGGTGCGGTGTATTTATATAACGGAGACAGTACTGGTGTTGCCTTTAACGGAGTTCATTCTCAGCGAATCGCGGCTAAAGATCTACCAGGAAATTTGATGGGCTTTGGAACAGTATTTTCCCGTGTTGATGACGTCGATGGAAACGCATACAGAGGTAGGGTTAAACAAAACCGCTGTCTGAGAAAAAAATCTCAAAATTAAGTTAACGGGACGGGAAACTAAACTTCCCCTTGCATAACTCATTCCAAACGGATTAACTGTTAACCAAGGAGGAGTTATCTCCTTGAGTGAGTTAACCTAAACTCCATCTTTCACGGTCAGTTGTTTTGGCCGCTATTTACTAAGAAGCATCTGATTGGCCTGTGCTGGACAACACAAATCTGTTGAGCGTTGCACGACGGTAGAGCTTCAAAGTGAAGCCAGAATAGCATCACGAAGATGGGACTACGGTGATAAGTATGTTGTTTGGTGGATTCGGATGAGGTGAGGGGTGTCACTTGATAACCAATTTCTTCGACAGAAGGTGGGCACCAAAACGCCACTGGACATACCATTGCATGGAGTGACGTATTGATAATAGACACAGAAACAAATTTATATGCACGAAAAGTTAGAGAGGCCATTGAGATGAAAAGAAAACAGCCCGACCCTAAACAGAGACAAAGATCTAGAACTCCTGCCCATTTACCATGGGTTACTGTTAGAACTGTATATTTAACACTGCAGTCGGATTAGAGAGGCCATTCAGATGAAGAGAAAACAGCCCGACCCTAAACAGAGACCAAGATCTAGAACTCTTGCCCATTTACCATGGCTTACTGTTAGAACTGTATATTTAACACTGCAATCGGATTCTATTGTTGGAAGTGAAGACGGTTTATTTTATAGAGTGTATTTAATCACGGTTTAACATCATGTATTGTTTTGTATTGTTAGTTTGAAAAAGTCCATGCAGAGGCCATGCTGGACGAAAGCTTACTGAAGCCAAATATATTCCACTTGTGTCCAACTGAACGCTGTATGCAGTCTTGGCTAAAGCATAGGCCTATACAGTTTTATTTAAAATGCTTTTATTATAATATTTACATCAAAATGCGATTCAATGTGTAACACTGATTATGTTTCAGATCCAAATCATTCAATCTTGTGGGGAAATTTGTTGACGGGTTAAACTGTTTCTGCTCAATTTGCTCAACCATGTACTTTTACCAAATTTCTGCTGTTATTTTATCTCACTTTCGACCATTATGATAAACAAACTATGTTTACAACAGATTTAGCGGTGGGTGCCCCTCAGTCTGACTCAGCTGTAGTATTCCTGTCTCGTCCCGTGGTCGACCTTCAACCCCGGTTCAGATTCCACCCGTCTATCATTGACACAAAAAGCAAGAACTGTCGCCATTCAGAACAACGGGCAACGTGTATACGGATTGAGGCCTGTTTTGTTTTCCGTGGATACAACTTACCTGATTTCCTGGGTTAGTCAAATTTATTCAATAATATGTGTGCTAACCTCGTGCATCCAGAAACGAGTTGTAACAGGCAAGCCATGCTAGGAATTATCTTTGATTGGACCAGACCTTAAGAAAAAAAAAAAACTCTGGTCCGATTTAGTCAACATTGGCACGTTATGTCACAATTTCACATCATAATCGATGAATGTACACATGAATTAAAAATTTTAAAGAATATAGATAAAGACAAAAATGTTGTGCTGTAACATATAAAGTATATACTAGTATTTTTTTAATTAAAGTGTCTTGAGTGTTCTTATATATTTTTGTGATTTAAATTTTGAACATTAGAGGTTGAGTTTAGTTTGCGGGCAGATGTATTGAAGGAAAATTCTCGCGTGAAGATAATTACAGGAGAAGATTTAATGAGCGAAGGGAACAGTACGCTGAGGATATCAAGACGAAGGACAGCTTGTACCAAACATACTGCTTTAGTAATGGTAAGTTTTACACCAATATTAACATCACCACAACAACCAAGCAAGAAATTGTGGATTTGAATTTCAGAATCCACTGAAGTCTTATGGGCAAAACCAGAATTCTATCAAGTAGAAGTATGTAATCAGCGATTACCCAGTCTCAACGGCAATGTCAGCAGGTTGATTGTTGAAAAAGCGCCCCGTAGGGAGACATAGAGAAACCTCAAAGGACATGAATTGGATGTGGGATCATGGGTATATCATGCTAACGCTGTTTCTACCGCATTTCAAACGTTATTATATAGCGTATGCAATACTGACGGTACAGCTTCATCACAAAAAGCCTTGCAGATTGAGATTTTTTTATCCAAACTAAACAGAAAGTAAAACATTTTTAAAGGAATCAACGTGAAAAACGTCTGTCGATATACCTAAAGCATCCATTTTAAAGCTCGTTACCTGCACTCATAATTTTTTTCGCCTGTATAAAGTCCAAAACTTTCTCTGTCAACCAGCTCCTGTCCGGCTGCTGCCTAATTCCCATGTGCCTTTGTTCGTTCATAACATCTGGCGTACTGTAAAGTCACAAGGTCTGAATCTGCTTCGCCGACAAAGGCTCATGGGAAGCGGGTGCACACAACATCTCAAACTACAACGGAAACTCTTTTGTGTTAATACAACACGGAAACGGCTATGACGGCCGAGCTAATTTTATCCAGTAGCATCCAGCGCAGTTTTCTACACTCAAACAGACTATAGCACATGAGTGAAAAAAACTTAAGTATGGCTTTACACTCTAAATTTCTATTTAACCAATGAAATTGTATTAACCTTTTCGTATTTGGTATTTTTTCCCAGTCGTTAGGTATAGGTTCCCATTGATTATAACAAAGACAATTACAGATTACGGAAAGGATACAAGCCATCAAACTGAAACCGTGTAAACGGACAAAATATATGTTCCCTGAGAATAAAGTATAACCGAAACCATGGTAACCAGGCGACGTTGTATACCAACCCAACCGTATGCTCGTGAGAGTTTCTATAGTGGACAAGACTAAGACAACTATCGTACGCCATGCCATCCCATTTTCGCCAATATTTGGTGCGACGTATGTCACAGACCATCAAATAAAAGAAGTGTAAAACAAGATGATCCGAGTGTATCTTAGAGTCAATGACTCGACGCAAAAAGTAAAATCGATTATATTTAGGAATGTACACAACCAGCGGATAACCCAGCAGTAGACTCGATAACGTTTATAAATATACCGCTCCTTATTACAGAGCACATACCATGATGGATCCTTAAAAGCAAGATAAAAAGACCTAATTCAAAACGATAATATACATTTATATTTCAGCCAGACGTAAAGGACATCTACACACCGATAGTGTTCAACTTGACCTACGACCTTGTTAGACCAGAACAGGAAAGTGCGGTGTCACCGGTCCTCTCTACATTTGTTGAGACCTACAACTCAACGGAGGTATGCATTTGCAATTTAGAAGTTACAATTAATTACAAATGTTCCATCTTTAAAGATGGGGATGAACTATACAGTGGTATTGTTGGTTTATAAAGAATTTTATTTATGATGAGATACAATTTAAGCTAAGCAGCTGATCTTTTGTCTCCCTTTTAACCATTTAATACAAACATTGCTTTCATGCGGCATTATTGTTTCAAGGAATATTGGATACACCCAAGCGTGCAAAGCATGGTAATAACTTATATGATAAAAGCAAATTTGAAATGGCAAAAATGTTTTCTTTACTTTTCATTAAATTTGATAAACTTACTAGACGCCCCTTGAAAAAAAGATCAAAAAGAGTTCCTGGCTCTCCAACATGGCTCGACGAACCTATACTTTTGAACTTCATCAGAGGGCTTGCTTATTATTGATGTCGTGCCTAAAGGAGTCGCACGAAGCATGCTGGAAGAGTAAGGTGACTTTGAAATAATGGCTTTATATACATGGCTCTTAGTACATTGGCCTTTGTCCACAGGTATACTTCAAGAGGGATTGTGGTGAAGATAACGAATGCCAGAGTGATCTTGTGGTCAAAACAGGGTTGATGTACCCCGAAAACCGAGCCTACCTTCTTGTTGGGGTCGATGATTCGTTACGTCTTCAGGTGAACATTCTCAACAGCGGCGAGGCGGCATACCTGTCTGAAGTCGTCGTAACCTACTCAGACAACGTCCAATTTTTGGCCAACCCAAGAAGCCCTGTCCAATGCTCCCCTGTGAGTCCAGGGGATTTTGTTGATCCTTCGAATAATCCAGAAGACAAGAAATCTCAAAAGAAGTCCAAACAAGTTGTCTGTGAAATAGGCAACCCTATCAAAACGGGTGAAGACATGACGTTCGCACTTGTGTTTGACGGACGCCAGTTGTCGCCGATGTCAGCGCCGATTGAATTCAAGACTTACGCGAAAACTGCCAGCACAGATACGAACATGGTTAACAATGTTAGACGCAACAAAGTGGAGGTTCGCTTTCAAGCCAGCACAAATTTGGCTGGGTAAGTATGGCAATTCACAAATGTACAGACCTTACTACCCCTTGCTGCATTTCTTCTAAGCAAAAACGTGGCAAACATTTAATTGGATTTTTGCAGAAACAAGCATGCAGCAAATCAGAAAACCGTTAACAAATCAAAGTTGACAGCAAGCAAACGTATCTCTACTGTCAATGAATGCGTATGTGATGAACTACGGACTCCTTAACGAATTTTTGTTAATGGGACTAAGATCGTGGTGTAATACTGTATACACGTATATATAGCCTACTTGTCATCCTGTGTAAAGACCACCTCTCTTTATTATAAGAAAGCTCCAATCTGATTTGGTGCAGTAAGGAGAGGTCATCCGAAAGTACCTGTTGTATACCGGTACTCTATTTAACCCAGGTTTGTTCAATCTATTAAGGCAAGGTAGGGATGAAGAGAGGCTTAATGCGACGATCTTCTTTTCGTCTTGCCTCAGGAAGATCGACAAATGTAGCACTGGGTATAACGCCAGCCAGTCACAACCAATCACAACGATATGATCTGTGCTCAAAATGCCCAAATATATTGTGGATGGCTGGCGTTAAGCCTATTTCGCTTATTCATCGAAGGTTTATTCCAACTAGAATTGTCACATTCTAATACAACAATAAATTGTGAAATGATTTGCTGGGTTGGATTTTTAATATTCAAAATATGATTTAGAAAAGACAGCACGACTAAGTTTTCAATATGCTGCCCTAAGCCATTAGTATATATAGAAGAAAAAAACTATGCCAATATTTTGTCAACATACATCCTAAATATTGCATTTTGTTCTTTTTTAGGAGTTCTATTCCAGAAGTTTTGACTGTGCAGCGTGGTGCCCCGGAAGCAGAGAAGGGCTCCAGAAAAATATCTCACGCTTATGAACTATTGAACAAAGGCCCTGCACTCCTTAAGAAAGCCACTGTGCTTCTCATCATACCATCTGGAAACCTGACATCCGAACAAGTCTCATTGGACAGGGTAGAGGTACAGTCAAGTTGGCAATTTATCACAAGACTCAAAATGTCAAAAGGGGGGCGTAACGTGCGGTCATGTGATTGCCAAAGCGATCTACATTCGTAGCTTTTTGGGTAACATCAAAATGGGTAAATCTTTGTGACGTCCTTTAAAAGCTGCACTATAAAAATTTTGTGAGGACACAGCACACACTTTCAAAGATAAAACGAACTCCTTTACATACATTTGGAGATTAAGCGATTCTGATATCACGGTTTTATTAGGATATGTGTCGATGGTGTCGACAAATCTAGACTGAAAGTGGATTAAAATGAATTAAAAAACAACAACTTGTGAGCTACTCTACGTGACCATTTATTACATATACGAGCTTTCTGTCCTCATACAATTAAAAAAAAAGTATATAACTATTAAAACGATCTTAGCCAATCAGAATATGCTACGGTATAAACATCACATGATACGACCATGGAAACAGTAACCGATAACAAAGGACATAGGATGAACATAATTGTTAAAGCCATCCTATTATAAACAATATGACTGCATATGTCAGAAACGGAATTATGCCTTTATGCAATGTATGTGTGAGCCCAATTGTCTCAGCTGTACGCAACAAAAATGAACTGTGTGCAATTCTGTGTTTGCCCCTCCGTTCTGTCTATATAATTGTTTTTAGAGAATGATAATATAACACCACAAAAATAAATAATTTGCTTTGTGCTTTGGTATTATAGTAGATGTGTTTGTTCTGACTATAGGTTGAAGGAAGCGACAGTGGTCGGGCTAAATGTAAACGTATCTCAGTCAACAAAAACCTGACTATGAATATGGATGAACCGGATTCCGAAATGGCCGAACTAAAAGCAGATGTAAGTATAACGAAGTAATTGTCTATTCAAATCGTTTGGTTGAGGCTGTTATGCCGTTTCAGTCGTTTGACAGCGCAGTAGCCCCACGGGAACTACACTCAAACTCACTGGTAATCAGAACTTTTAAAATACAGGTACATATCTGTTAGTTTCGTTGCGTTTTTAACGCCGTACTTCAGGTTATTTCTCTCGTATGATGGTCATTGTGGCATTGGGTGATGGTGATAAAAAGCACGTACCACGTCATTGACAAGAAACATGGGCAAGACAGGACACACTTTGTTTTATATTTTAACGTAGCGTCTGGGGAAAGAATCCCCGACATTCAGCGGAATCAAATCACCATCAGTATTGAGAAAAGCCGATAACCTAGGGCACTCAGCCAACATGTCTTCTCCAAAATGGAAGGTTAATTGGCTGGTATAAATTGTGATTTTTTATGCTGTTGATCGAACATGAACAAACTGCCTTTCTTTATTTTCAGCCGTGTGCCGACTCCAGCTGTCAGGCAGTCAGATGTTCGGTAAAGGGACTGAGTTTCGAACAGACCATACTGTTCCGTGTGGACTTAATGCTTGTAGCAGGTGTCGAAAATAACTTTGAGGTATGACTCTATGCGTATAGACTGTATTCCATTTTGATATGTCGTCATTAAACAAAAAATATGAGATGAACAATTGGGTATAAATCAATTTCAGGCCAAGTATAATTTCGGGGTGGGAAGAAAATAATTGAAAAAATTATTTTTTTTTTAAACTTTAATTTCGCTATGAGCCTCATGAGAAGAGATGGTATTAGACTATACTCTTTTTTTCAGGTGAATTCATAGTAGAACCTACACAAAATTCTCTTCAAAGTACAGACAGGCATTGTATGATAACTGATGATTAGTGGACAACAAGTGATTTCATATAGATATCGTCTGATGATAAAATAGATTATCATTCTAATCGTGTGATTATCTTTATTGTTTTAGGCTAATGAGATTGTTGTTCAGACATCTGCAGAAATATCTGTTCCAGACGATACAATCTTTGTGGAATCAAACAGAAAACATATGGTAAGTTCTAAAATTGTGAAATTCTGAAAAGGTATAATTATAAACTGCTCATTAATTGGGTCTCCACTTTCTGGTTGATTTGCTAGAAGTTGTACGATAGGATTCATTGTGTACTAATGCCTTAAACTAGGTCCACAATGTTTCTTTGGTCGGTGTTGTGCCGTACTCAAAAATATTTCATTTGTATGACTGAAGACAGACTGTCAACTGGTGTGACTCTCATATATGTCACAACTCTGCTGGAAGACCTGCGCAATACGGCAATATATGTAAGGATGATCAGCTGAGCAACCCGCTAACCATTGGTCCTGCTTTTACAAAGATGTCTGTATACGACTGAGTTAAAAGGAAAGCTAATCCATTGATTGGGTCGCGCGTTGAAACTATCTTTATATAACTTGTTCATTGCAGTAGAAACACTATTTTTGAAGCGCAACACGGATATATTCCAATACTTTTGGCTCTCTGTGCATAGACTGTATATTTTATTTTGATATGTCGTCATTCAACACAAAATACGAAATGAACAATCGGGTATAAATCAATTTCCTACCTATATACATGTGCGTTGAAACTATCTATAAGCTTACATAACTTATTCATTGCAGATCTTTTGCAGTAGAAACACTATTTGTGAAGTGCAACACGCATATCGTCCAATACATTTTCACCTAAGCTCACTGTCTGTCTCTTTTCCATCAGATTAACACAAAGATCGCCATCGAAGACTATGTAGCACCGGAAGTACAACCAGAACAAGAGGCGGAACCGGAAGCAACTGCAGAACCGAATCCAGACTCTGAGTCTGAACCTGAAACAAACCCAGGATCAGAACCCGAAACAAACCCAGAATCAGAACCCGAAACAAACCCAGAATCCCGACCAGAACCCGAGACAGAAACAGAAGCGGATTCGGGAGAATCGGTGGCAGAGAGTGAAAACGAGCCTGCTGGTGGGGCCTCTACAGTCTCTCCATTCATTCCACTTCTAGGCATTCTAATACTGGCCAAGGCAAGTGTCACATTAGAAAGGGGCTTTGGCTTTTCTTATTTATTGGGAATACTTATATGATAGAAGCTGTTGACCCAATAGATGTAAAAATAATTACTTTTTTGGGGATATTTACTGAAAGGGTACACGTGTCATTGTAGAAATGGAAAACTGATAGCGTGTCATAATAAAATTGAGTCCAGAACACACATGAGTACAGTGGCACATAGATGGTACAAAGTCGTTTTTGATTAGATTTTAAAAATTATATTAGAAGGTGAAGAAATTCTTTGTTTTGACATAGGGGACAATCTTTTCATCTTGTTGGGCACTCATTTTCATTTTTCAGTTCCCACTTCTTGAATGAATCATTTTGCCTGAGTGGCAATTTAATACAATCTTACAAAGCAAAAAAGATCAAAACTAAGGAAAATTGTCTTTCAAAGTCTGATAAGTTACTTGTGTACTTGTGTCGTATTTCAAGAAAGGAGACACATAATATTATGTTTTGCATTGCATCTATAAAAATTAGGTTTCAAACAGAATGTGAATGATTTGTTTGCTTCGTTGGGGTTTAATGCCGGTTATTTCAATCCCATGTCGGCCTGTCAACACAATAGTTGAAGGAAACCACTCTTGAAGCCACTGACAGCAAACAAAGACAACACAGGACAAATACAGAACTATCACAGGACGTAAAACAAAAACATCACAGATCGGTTTCATGTTACCCTAATTACGCTGACATTTTGTTTTTCAGGTATGCTTGTGAAAGTTATACGTGTGGCCTTGAATGAATAGTCAACAACAAAGATGATGAACGGAGTTGAACACGAGCAACAGGGATTTGAGAAGAAATCTAAAAAAAATAACTTTGACCCTGACAGATCATAATTATTATTATTATAGGGGGTGAGACGGGGAATTGTGTGCTATTACGTTGTAGAATACAAGCCACGTAATCTGAGCTAAAAAGTTCAAAAGCGAAACTTTCACTGCCAATGTAATGCATCAATTTATATTTTTACTTTGACTAAGATGTGTTTAGTGAGGAAACGTAAAAGGATTTTTTATCTTTGAAAATAATAATAATTAAATCCGAGACTTACGGCTCAACAATATGACTTTTAAATATTAGATTGATTCTCCTTTTACTTATGAACTTAAAAAAAAAGTTTTAAAAAATTGATTTTATATATATATGGTTTACTCTGGGATTACTATATATATGTAATTCCAGGTTTAAGCTACATTTTCAAAAACGAAACAATTAAAATAAAATTAGAATGTATGCTATTATGCTTACATTTGGAAAGACAGTATACTGAGAAAAATAACATTTACTATATGCAAAACAAATATTTGCAGTAATTTCCATGTGCAAAGCGTATGGATTATGCTTCGCAATATTTGTAAATATGGTTAAGGTTTTAAAAGGTGTGTGTGTATTTATGTTAGATTCCTAATATAATAGTTTGGTTTAGCTTGTGGAATGAAATTAGGATAATTCCAAGGTATACAATTCATCAAACTTCATGATAAACTGCACCAAATATTTTTTAATTATTTATCAAGGAAACACATTTTGCATCGTAAAAGAAACGGCAAATTTGAGAATATTTATGTCTAAATGACCGTTACGAATCATTTCTGGGTGATGCTGGAATTCCTCCATAGCAATTTAATATACGCAATGGTTACAAAATATTAGCCCATCATTTGTTTTTAATTCATGTAACATATATATATCACATGTATGCTGTGTTTTGTGTATATATTGTTCCAAGTTCCATCAAGTTGTATGTGCTTACTTTGTCTTTAGTTTCTTTGATTTTGTAATAATTCGTTTATAATTTTATGAACTGTAACCACAGGCACTTGTGTTGAATCAACAAGGCGGTTATGTCGGTTCATGGCAAAATTGGAAGGCAATTAAGACAATCTATATCCTATAGCTTTGACTCAAAATGCCAACTGTGAGTTAGGTTGATTCAATATAAGCTGTCTTTTGGTTCGGGTCATAGAACCATTGACCATGTATTCGTATTATTATTCCTGGTAAAGAGGAATGTTTTTGTTTAAGTGTTTTTCTATGTTTATTGCATGCATAAACAATATCTTAAAATATGTGGAACATCACGAAAATGTATTTATTTAATATTTAAAATCAAATTATAAGGCGGTATGAAATTGCTGATTGAAAGTGCCAAATGCTTATTTTAATTATCATTTTTTTTTTCTCGTTTTTTTTCTTTTCATTTTTTTGGTTTTGTCACTTGATAATAATAATAATGCATATTTAAATGTACAACTTTCAATATTGAAATTGTAAAGTCGTATTTTATCGAATATTTGTAATGTAGTTTTAATATACATGGAGTTAGGCAAGTGTATAATAAATGGACAAATATAAAACAAACGCACAGACAAAGGGGAGTAAACAAACAGGATTCGTGCCCTCTGGCTTAGGGCAATTTGTCTGAAGAATAGCAGTGCTTTCTTTACTTAGCCATTGGAGGAAGATTAACTTTCCAACGGTATCAACAAACTTTACATATTGTTGTGCCGGTGTCGATTATTGTTTGAATACCCCGCCGTCATATAAGTGAAATACCATTTAGCACGGCGTTAAACCCCAATCAATCAATATTTCTATCTGGCGGATCTGAATGAACATCATTGACCAGCTAGAGACCATATTTGGTCAGGATTTAGTACTCCTTTGAATCCTAGTGCGCCATAACGAAGCAGTAATTGCCCAGAGATTAACGGAAGCCACAGGCACCAATTTTATGTAAATGACTAATTCCCCAACGGACTGATGATACTTACTGAAAGCAACAATACTTCACCGCAGTAGGCCTAGATGTTTAATTTAAAGTTCTGAACATCCACGCGAATGCCATAGATACGGTACGATATCAGTCGTTTTCAAGCGTGGAGAGTTGTACCGCACCTAGATCCTGGTATGAGATAATCTTAAATAACATTAACCACCAGTACCGAATGTAATAGGCCGTCATCGCAGTAAAGTTCATGAAACAAAACACCACTCGCAAAAAATGGTTTTGATTCAAATTATATCGACGAAAGACAAATGTTTTTGGTTGTAATGAGTACTTAAATAGCTATACGAAAGAATTCCCATGGCGATAAAGTTTAATGGAAAATGAATTCTGCGGACGATCTTGCCTTCGTCGAATATTGGTGGCGATACAATTATGTTGAAAGCAATATATTACCTGGTTGTTTTCAAATGAAAGAGATAGTATTTCACGGCTGTTCAACTCTCACAACGAAACAAACCGGGAATTGAATTTGGGCGAAATATGTGTTCCCTTGATAATGTCCTAAACTCGAGCCTATACGATAAACATGCAGCATGTGCGAACGGGTTTACAAGTAGGTTATTATTTGTCTGGTCTAACTTTGGACGCTCTGAGAAGCCAATGTCGCACTTGTTTTTTGCAGTAAAAATGCTTGTAACGTCTTCAATTCTGCTTGTATTTTAGAAGTTTTCCCAGTATAGTTTTGAGACAAATGTGTGATATTGAAAATCCGTCATTATGTGCCAAAACTGTTGACTATGTGAGTTTCCCATTTAAAAAAATTATTTAAAAAAAACATTGTAAACAAATTGTGTTTTAATTGTTTATGTGTTTTGTATTGTGTTTGATTTGGTTACTTTCACTTCCTTGAATACTCTTACTTATCATCGAAATAATGGCCGTTTTTAAAAGGATTGTCAGAACACAGTTCACTTATATTATTATCAATTTAAAATCTTATATTGGCAGTTTCAAGTGTAAATCTACATAGACTCTGATTAGTGCCCAATAAAGCTGCTTTTCAAGCAGCCAGTTTAACGGCCTTAAAACGTAACGCTCTAAATCGCATTAATTTCCCCGGGGAGACCCTATTCTGGCCATCTGGAAATATATCGCCTTTTGTCATCGAATAAAAACAAAAGGATTGACAACCATATTTATATACATAGCCAACGACCAGTGAGAGTATTTTAACAACTTAAATAACTATTATAGGATGAATAACAATACCTTGTACCTAAAATGTCGTCTCTATGGCACGCCAAAGCGGAAAAAATTCAAGGTTTATAAATTTGACTCGCAGATGGTTTTTTTCATGCAAGATTATTTTATTGTCTAAGATTTTATTTTTCTTTTCCAAGATTTTATTATTCTTGTCCAAGAGTTTATTTTTCTTGCCCAAGATTTTTTTTTCTTGCCCAATATTTTATTTTTCTTGCCCAATATTTTATTTTTCTTGCCCAATACTTTATTTTTCTTGCCCAATATTTTATTTTTCGATCCAAGACTCACGTGACCTGTCCAAGATTCACGAGACCATTCACGTATGTATGTATGTATGTATGTATGTATGCTGACATGTCACTGCAGCGTAATCAGTGACGTAACTATACAATATAATATAGGTCATTGAGTGAAACATACAAACCTAATACCGGTACTATGCGTTAAAATGCTGAAACAGTGCACTGTACGTTCATATTACAACTGACGGTCATGGAAATTTTGGTTTGGT
>JARFOD010116418.1:0-14941 GCA_031763545.1 Mopalia muscosa | reverse complement strand
TTTTTACGAAAGCATCTGAAAATTGTCCATTGAAAATCCAAGTATGAACACAAAGATTGCAGATTATGATTTATTGTAACATTTAGCAGGTAACAAATTTTCCGTTTATTTGAACTCTCCATCACTTACTTTCCTCGCAAATGCAGTCTAAGCACTAACTTGATTATTCTTCAATACTTCTTAATCTAATAATCCTGTGAAACACACAAAGTAAACAATTAAAACTTAGTGATGATAAGATATCCAAAACCTAAAAGTCAATGATCTGCACAACACTGTAATACAATAAACTGAATTAAAGAGTTGAAGAGAAAATAATAAGAATAAAAAAATGGCTATGATATGAACAAGATTATGTGAAGTCAATCATTGTACACAACATCATGTTTTCTACTGAACGATAAGAGAGCCAAGACGTTAGTCACATAATTGAAAACTTTTTTACATGGACACAACCTTTTTTAACTGCCGGGTCTATACGAACTATGTCTCTGTCTCTTTTTGCCTTACATGTTTCTGGAATAGGTTCTCTTTGCACACTTCCTGAACTGTCCTCCGGGACGATCTCTGTTTGCTCTATGTCAACCAAAGCATCGACATTGTGGGGCGTTGTTGTTGTTGTTGTGACAGATGTCGGAAGGTTTGGAAACAAAACAGTCTGTTATTCCCCGTTTCATTGTTCGTTTTGACATTTTTGGTCGCAAATCTTACGCATGAACTTTATTGACATGAATGAAACGCGTTTGTGTTACATAATATTATACTTTAGCAAATGATATAATGTTAAACAACAAACTAGACTTGCGAGCCTCACTTTGGAAAACATACTACTCAGCCACAAGAAGGCGCTGGAGCTTTACTTCCTATTCTACGTAAGTCTCCCGTGACTTATTTAATGTTGGCTGTTTGTCGATAGTCTTAAAAACATTTTTCAGCGAAATACTTAGATCACGAGTAGAAGTTATTTTACTTGGTGAGAATTGTCCTGTCTTACTCCCATGTATTTTAATGCAATAAATGATTATGCCCATCTCAGTTGGAAGTTACTTGTCTCATTTCCCCAGGGGAGGATTCCCCTGTCCATGGGATGGCTAAACGGGTGGCTGGCTAACACAATGCTATTAAACTGTTTAGTTGTACTGCTTTGGAATTTGATGTAGGGCCCAAATGTTCAATTAAAAAGACTTTATACAGGTTCAATATCTCCAGTTGTGTCCTTTTATTGGGTCAACATCTCTAAAAATCAGCATTAACTTGCTCTTCTACTAAAATTTAAATCCTGAATTCAAGTTGGAGAAACAAATGTGGTGGATAACAGATATTTTAACCCTATTTTAACAAGGCCAATAGGCAATTTCAAGTCTTGTTTGTCGTTAAATGTGTCAGAAAATTCAGCTACATTTAAGATAAATCTATGATATACAGAAATCTGCATGTATCTAAACTTTCATCCAATGCTTCTCTTCCCCACGATCCTGTTTAAAATCAGACATTATGATCGCAAAAATGCGATACTGAATTTGAGAGATATTTGATTTTTATGGGTTTTTTGTTGACATTTCAGAGCGTAAATCTAGCGGGCGTGGCCACTTTCCTCATATTACTCACTCACACCTCGACTTACTCCATGTCACTTCTCTGCATGGCCATGTGCATCTGCTGCGCTGGATTCCACAACAGCGGTATAGCCGTCAACCCTCAGGATATAGCTCCCAACTGTGCAGGCGCTGTCTTTGGTTAGTACCTCTATTCACAACATTCTCATTACCACTAGGAGGCCCGTGGGCTAAGTGGTAGTGTGTGCTTCGATTGGGGGAAGGGGGGTGAGGTTTCTTGGTTTTTCACTTTAATAGGCCAAGGAACAGTGCGAAATGGACAATCCCTCATCATATAAGGGAAATACCCTTGAGTATGATGTTAAACCCCAAGCAAACAAAACAAACACTATATGGATAGCAAACTTATTTTTAAGGAATTTTAAATTAGAAGTTGATGCACTAAACATAAACAAGGCTTATAGATTACAACTTCTGATTTATTATAGGTTTTCAAGCATATGTATCAACGAGTGTAATATAAAACTTGTACATTAATTGGCCTGTATGGGACATTTGCAGTGGGGTGCCAGAGGGTAGTTGTTTTGACTGGGTTGATATATATCATTGGTGTAAAAATTAAAGATATCAAAGTTGTGATAATGTTACAAAAACGTTGGGAGGTCAGCTGAAGGTTTAACCACATTTCGTATATATGCTTGAAAATGATGTCTGAATAGACATTGAAACTTTGCACCTATAATACACTAGACGCTGTGAGCCAAAGAATCTTGTGTGATATTAGTATATAGATAAAGAAAGAAATGGGTTGAAATGGAGTCCCACTGTTCTTGTAACATAACTTTCACATAACTTTGGTTAAAAAAGTAACCTGCTGACATTTTTTTCTCACTTCCCAGGTATTATGAATATGGCAGGTGCAATTCCAGGTAAAAACCTTTTACTTATCTTCAGAGATTTTCCAGAAATACGTGGGTGGTTGCATTTTAGTCATGTTGTATTTTAAATTTCATCATGGTGGTTTTCGGCAGGTGGCTGGAGGGAGCTTCATGTTGCCCTGGTGCTCTTAGAGCTAAAGGGGAACAGGAAGCAGATCTGTTTGTGGTGTCTGTATTGCGTCCTCTTGTCCAGTATTTGTCCATTCCTGTCCTTGTCTGTTGCCAGTGGTGTTGAGGGTTATTTCCTTCACCCATTGGGCAGGCACATCATCATATAAGTGAAATACCCTTGAGTATGACATTAAACCCCAATCAATCAATCAATCAAATCAACCCCGGGAATACAGTCTTATCAAGAAAATGAAAAGTCATATCATTAATATGGCAGGGCCCTATTGATGATAAGTACTGTTAATCGTGATTTGACCCTTTGAGATTTAAATGATGTTTTTTTCTCTTGTTATTACAGGTTTTGTCGGTGTCTACATGGCAGGTCATGTTTTGGAGGTCACACATAGCTGGAACTCTGTCTTCAACCAAACCGCAGCAGTCTGTTTATTTGGCTGGGTGGTCTTCAGCTTATTTGCCACCGGCAAAAAACTTATATAATCATGTTCATAGATATTTCATGTTATTTATATTTACAGCTTTATTAAAGCTGTTTGTGGGTTAAATATGAATTTTATACGTTAAGTGTATTCTGAGGGCTTCGGTCTGATGTTAATCATTGGCTGTTGATCTAGTTCTGAAAAAATTACCTTTTAGGAAATAAAGGAAAAAAGTTTTTGTTTAACCCAAAGAAAAGTAAGGTTTTCACTTCCTCGGTCGATCCTAAGAGGCAAGGAAAGAGGTTGCCAACTGTTGCCCTGGTGTACGCAGAGCTAAAGGGCAATGGGAAGCAGATTTGTTTGTGATGTTCTGTATTTGTGTCCGTCGTCATATTAGTGAAATACCCTTGAGTATGACATTAAACACCAATTAAACAAACAAACAGATTTCAGATTTGTTTATTTAGTTCAGGCCCAATACTGGGCATGGAGTACATGAAACATGAATACAAACAACATTAACTTTAGTAAGCTTTCTGTAAGCTTAAATGTTTACAATTGTGGAATTTGTAACTTTATACAATTGTCCTAATTAAACAACCTGATTGGGTGTGCCTAAATCACCTTTACCTGTTGACTTCAGTAAAATAATTCCATTTAATGTCAGGTGAAAGATAAGATATCCCGGCCCAATTATTTGAAATGGCATAAAAAAAGTAGCATTTTTCTTCCTTCTGGGTGAATCAGAAGAGAGGTAAATATATGGGTGAACATGTCAACATTTGTTTTACTTGCTTGTTGAGAAATTCTTATTTAGCGACAAAGACTCCTGGGAGATAAATTTGAGTCCTCGACCTCAATCTATTCTTTGTCAACTTTTAATTGGATGAAATCTTTCGGCTGTTTTGTTTTGTTTACATAGTCATTCCAGTAACGTATATATTGTTCATTTAGCTGTTGTGTCTGTATGGATGAGATTGATTGATTGATTGATTGTTTTATGCCACATTCAGCGGTATTTTAGCCACGCTGTGGTGTGGTATGGATGAGAGACGGTTTTGTATTTATCGACAGGTTTTATGCTGCATTCTGTTTCATTAACTCTATTGCAATCCAGTTATTCTTGCCACACATGAATTAAACTTAGAAGTCAAACAATTTGGCTAAAAGCATGCCAAATTTAATGATAAAAAATGCTTTAAGTTTTAGATATCAAAGGCAGCTGGGGAAATATTGTACGACAAAAGAACCCATGTAGCATTTAATAGCACATTTCTTTTAACTGCAATTTTTATCATTATCATTCATTAATTTTACCTCACTTGCTTTGTCTTATTTACATTATTACCTGTATTATAAAGTGGAGTATAAGGTGGGATTCTGTCATTAATTCAGGTGTAATTTATGACAATATGTTATTATCTGTGATATATATGGGTGCAAACTGGTACATGTAATTAATAATGTATATATGACAACTTTGATTCATTTTCATCAAATTCTTACCTTATAAGAAAATAGCCTCGTGAGGGAGCGGGTGGGCCATGGCCCTGCAGAATACTCCCTCAGCTTCCTCAATGGATTCTAAGAGGCGAGAAAAGAGTTTGCTTTCTGTTGCCCTGGTGTTCGTAGAGCTTAAGGGTAACGGGAAGCAGATTTGTTTGTTATGTTCTGTATTTGTGTCCGTTGTCATATAAGTGAAATACCCTTGAGTACAACGTTAAACACCAATTAAACAAACAAACAAATACAAGAAAATAGTTTCTTGAAAGGGTACAGCCAAACATAACTGAAACATGGGCAGAGATTTTTATACATGTGTATTCATGAATTTTTTTTTTCATTACTTAAATTCACATTAAGATGTACTACTGGCTTTATTAGCATTTATTCTAGGCAAAACATCACATGACGTAACAACGTTTAGATAACATGTTGACTGACAAAAAGTATGAGAAAAGTCAATTGTGCACCTAACTCAAAATTTATCGCAAATATTTATCTATTTATCATAGCTATAGTTCTGCCCGACTAGTTACAATTGTCATAGTTAATCTTTGTCCACTAAAAGACATGTTAAGCAAGATCAAAGTATCAAATAAAAATGTGTGCTAAATTTGGTTAACATTTTAGGTATACTCACCCCCCAATAAAATGTTAATTAATTGTCAAATTTGAGGATGTTGATCACTAGGTAGGTTGGCAATTTATTGTTTAGTACATGTTCATTGACATTAAACAAAGGTAATATCTTAAACTTGACAAACAATATACATCGGTTTCATCTAGTCAAATGTTTACAAGTTTTACTGTCTTAAGCATTTCTGGATCTGGGACCATTTGCTTGAAAGGCTAGTAGTCACTAACACTAGTATAAAGCACTCAAGCCAGCTGCACACAGGAGGAACTGTCTGAGTTGCAGGCCATGAAAGGCCGACAGCTCAGATGTTTACCCTGTGCACTAAAATTTGTACTGAAGTGTCTGCTTAAGAGGGCATAAGGAGAATATCTGTCTTGTTTGATATTTTCTGCCACAAGAGGCGCGAGCGGTTGGAGTGAGCTTCATGTTGCCCTGTTGCTCTCAGAGCGAAAGGGGAACAAGAAGCTGATCTGTCTGCATCAGGATTTATGGACGATTAAAGATAGAACTTCAACATGACATGGTGTCATCTAAGAGAGGATAAAAGTTTATAGCCCTTCAGGCAACTGGGCCTGTTGACCACCAGTTATATGAGCGAGTCACACATTGTGGCTTCTGCATTCACAGGGGTGGTTTTTACCAGGTTTCCACCTGGTTTTTAGCTATAATACGACAAGGTGTGGTATGGAGTGGACAATCCGTCGGCATATAAATGAAATACCCTTGAGTATGATGTTAAACTCCAATCGAAAAGACAAAGCAAACAACTTTATGGACAAAGTTTTATATAAACAATATACTGGAGAGCTATTGTAATTGTTCAGCTTTCTCTGACGATGAGGAGTACTGAGTACACACTGTTTTAAGTGTTTGTGGGGACCATTTACACGGCAGATTGTTGTGGTCAATATATATGTATTTTTAATCGATATGAAGTGTCCTATTTTCATTAACACGGATGAGGTGATTAACACATACAGTTGACACCAGAATAACTTGAGTAGCATTTATATTTATATTTGAATCAAAGGGTTATAGACTAATATATTATGAATATTGATGGAGATATTACATACATGACTTTATTGTAAAAAAATTCACAGATAAATATTGTTGTAATTTATCATGAATTATGTAAAAAGACTAACATGTACTGTTATAGAAATACACATTTGTATATAAATTAATATTGGTTCATAATCATGAAATAAAATGGTAATCAATTTATATTTTCACTTTTTTTTTTGTTTCTGCCTGCCCGTGGTGGTGTCTTAGTGGTAGCGTGAGCACTTCCTAATCCTGTTTATATGAGAATGCCACAAGTTGTGGCTCTGGCAATACAGGGGTGGTTTTTACCAGGTTTCTTCATTAAGATTTTCCACCGTAATGACTAATGAGGCAGTATGAAGTGGATAATCTGTTGTCATATAAGTGAAATACTCTTGAGTAAGACGTCAATCATGTTCTTAAACAATACTTTAATGGGAAATGTTTGAGCTAATGGATGATTAATCAATCCGTCCTGTAAAATTAAGATATGAATTGTTAGTTCCGATTTAGGATTAAGATAAAACCCAACACTGAACCTAATCCTAAACCATACCAAATGGACGACATTGCACTCAAAATAATTTTCACAATTAGTTTGGCCTTCTATGATTACTTGGGTGAAAGTAATTTACATTAAAGAACAAATAACGATAAAGGGGTACACTATAAACTCCAAATTGATAAAGTAGAGTAAACTTAAAAGATACACATAGATACATGGTGATTCAATATTTCGGTTTATTTTAAAATGGGGAGCTTTCCTAAATAATAAGCGGCCTAGATTCATATAAAGGTCACATCATCCACCAATCAGATTGCATTATGCAAATAAGGTTACCAAAATGAGACCAAAGAAAAAACATCAGCAAATATGCATAATTTGCTCTTGCAGCCAATTTTAATACTGTAAGCGCATTCAACTGGAGATTTCTGTTAAGCACATTATGCAAGGACAACTATACTATTTGACAGAATTAGGTGAAATGCAATACCATCTGTTGTCTTATGTCATAATGTCTTATGTCGGACAATAAAATCATAGTGAGTTAGAGTTAATTAACATGTTTGTATTCAATGAATATTGCAAAATTAAGTTACAGCATCCATATTGTTTTGCACGATTTGCAATCCCAACCTTCTTAAATGGGGAAGTTAAATTCCGAGTTTGAAGTTACCCTATAAACTTCTATAATTTGGGAGACTAATTTTTGGGACAGGCCAGGGAAATAACACGTACATGTTAGACCCCCTGTGGTAATGCCTTTTTCTCTGTCCCAACTGCTAGAAGTTAACGGGTAATCAGTTCTTCACATACAGGATACCTTGAATATAGACAATTTTGATTTACAGAGTTTAGTGAATGCATCTGTGGTCTTAACACGAGGAAGCTTAATACCATGTTTGAAGTTGTTTTCAGCCAGCGTGTTCACAAACAATTATAACGGACAGACGCCAAGTAGTTTTTCAGAGTTGCCAATGAATCAAAACATTGTTTAAAAAGAGCAATATAGTCTCATTAATAGAGTGCACATGATGTGTCTCTGGCAATCATGGGGGTGGTTTTTATGTGGTTTCCTCCCTGTTTTCCACCTTAATATGGCAAGGAGCAGTGTGAAGTGGACAATCCATTGTCATTAGTGAAATACTCTTTGAGTATGACATTGTTTGTTTGATTGGTGTTTAACGTCGTACTCAAGGGTATTTCACTTATATGACGACGGACAACAATACAGAACATCACAAATAAATCTGCTTCCCGTTACCCTTTAGCTCTGAAAACCCCAGGGCAACAGAAAGCAACCTCTTTTGGAAACTGAGGGAGTATTCTGCAGGACCGTGGTCCACCCGCTCCCTCACGGGGCGACTCAAACTTGAGACGGTACATCTACGAAGGGAGAAGTTAGCAGGCAGACAGAACACAAAGCCACCGCCGCCGGCGAAAGCTCCGATTGGGTCAAGTCGGAACATCTTACTCGAATTATTCAAATGTATACTGCCGCTGTCATCGTTTCATTAATGTAGTTTATTTAACTGGGCATACAATGCGATTATCAAAACAAGAACACAATACACTCAAACATGAATCTAAAACGACCTATTGCCTACAGAGGTTTGGAATATTTCCTTTAAATATAAATTGTTGAATAAAGTCGGATTGTACATTATATAACATGGCGATGACCTCTTTATAAGTCGAAATATTGTGAACATCTTTTTCGTTTTTTCTTTACTACTTCTTTGTATTAAAGACCAAAGGAAGTTTTAGCCATGTCTTGAACACATGTTTGCTGTCAAAGAAAGCCTAAAAATTACCCCCAAAAATGCAATTCTTCCGGTATACCGGCCAAGAACACGACTATTAATACGGTACAATTATGTGCAAAGCCCATGCCATTTGTTGAACCTCAATTACCGCGAAATCACGTGACAGACATTAAGCAATTTAGCTTAATATATGGGTAAACAGTCACCACCTTACTTTATTTGGATTTATTAGGTCAAAGCGTGTACCAGTTAAACGGGAAGCCGTTAGCGTAATCCAGCAATTTTACAATGTTTACAGGGAGAATAAATGCTACGTCGACAATACAATGGCCTATCGGCTTAAGAACGTGTGCACTATGAAAAAAAATCTGTAGACTAGCTTATTGGTGGATATATTATAGATATAAATTTGGACATAGTGTATGTCTTATGCACAGGACAGACGGTGCTTCATAAATATATTTGTTTTGCTTACCTCTACAGGGATTCTTACTCGGGTGATATACAGACTCGTATCGTTCATTCTCTGATCAACTTAAAATATGGCATTTTTACATGGCAAATATATTGCTCGACACACACATTCGTGGTGGTACATTTAACATTCTCAGCATCAAAATCGAAGTGAATTGTCCCATATAAATTCTTTTAGTTTTTTTTCGAAAGCGGTTTTTCATTTTGTTCTAGATGCTGACGTATTGTTTGACAAGGCATAAAACATGTTCATTGAATTTTAATTAATGTGTCAACTACAACCAGGGAATGTGTATCCATGACGATAACAATAACCCCAAAAATATATTTTTTTTCTTCTGAACGTAAAATCAAATCGCAATTAGAATCAAATATATTGTTACTTTTGGAAACGTCTTTTTATTTAGTTAGGGCACAAAATAAGTTGAATGCAATAGTTTTTAATCTGTCCCCTTGGGTAAAACCTGTCCTTAAATTTCGACCTTGATCTTCTTCGGGACATAGTTCATATGTACTCACCAGGTGCTTAAAAAGGAAGAGTATTTAGTAAAGGGGATCGTACTAGGTGACATTTGCTACATTAGAAGCAAACAGAATGGGTTTTTTTGTATCCATGTGGTCATGATAATGATAAACATCACACAAATTCCATGTTTCCTGGAAGCCGGCCCGTATACCATACAGAATAATGGTAATTGATATAAGGTTGGGATCAACGCTTAAATTATACCTAGGTGTATAATTTGTTTGTTTGATAGAGGTTTTACGTCGCACTCAAGGGTATTTCACTCAGATGACGACGGATTGTCCACTTTGCACTGTTTCTTGCCTAAATACGATGGCAAACCGAGAGAAAACGTCGTTAAAACCATCCCCACGTTTGCCGGAGCCACATCTTGTCACCCACTCATACACTAGTACCTGATTGTCAAAAGTCGGATTCGATGCTGTGAACAGTAAATACATCGAAGTATGATTCGTGAGCGAACTCGCTGGCCAATAAACCATGGCCGCGGGCCCCTAGGTATATAGAAAACATTTCCAATATATATGTGCATCAAAAGTTGAATTTATGTCAATTACATACAGTGTGTATCTCATAAAACCAACTTCTCTGGGGTTAGGCCAGTTCACTTCAGAATACGATCGTATTTATCTTCAACCGAAATTTAAGGGGTTTTATGAGTCGCCATTTGGTATTACGAATACGTTTTTTGTTGTTGTTGCTTTAGTACTGATGCCCGAAAAAGTGGGCGGGGAAGAAACTCTTGAAACAGTGAACATCAAACTGTTCGACAGAGAAATAATAATCAAGTAACATTTACTCGATCTAAACAGTTCTTAGTGCGAGAAAAACGGCAGAAATAATTGCACTGGGTATGATTTGATCATTTCAAACTTACATACCTCAGTGATACCAATGATTGATTGATTGGTATTTTACACCGTGTCTAAGCTTATTTCACTTATATGGCGGAGCTGTATTCCAACTGTAACTGGCTCCAGCATATAAGTGAGTTCGGGACACCTCGTCATCATTCGGGCGGATTTATTGTTCTTAAAAACGACGAAATCGTTTGAGTGCATTTTTAGGAGTGGCAAACACAGCGTCACGCCCTGTAACGTCAGTTGAGTGCTACTATAAGAAAAAAATACGATTCGACAGTTTATTGTTTGTTTATATGATTGGTGTTTAACGTCGTACTTAAGGGTATTTCACTTATATGACGACGGACACAAATACAGAACATCACAAACAAATCTGCTTCTCTTTCCCCTTTAACTCTGCGAACACCATGGCAATAGAAAGCAGACTTTTTTATCACCTCTTACTATCGACCGAGGACGCCAAAGGAGTATTCTGCAGGGCCATGGCCCATCCGCTCCCTAACGGGACCCGCCTATACAGAAGCTTGATTATCCAAGCATAATGTTCATATATTTTATATATAAATCAAAATAGCATGTTTTCAGTTGACATGTGGTTTTAAAAAATCCATTTTTAGAACCAGGTTAATATGTATGAGCGGGTATTTGTTTTTGTTGTTTTGCTTGGGGACGGACCGTTTACAAGTTACTTAATAGAGCAACTATGTTCTCGGATGTAAAATGCATTACTTTCATTACAAATTTTTCTTGACGGCTGAAACAAACTAACTCATAAGTTAAATACTTGGTGACGGGAGACATGATGCTCAGGCAGTATAATAAGAAGCATATGACGGTACATACGGTACAGTATCCTTTTTATGGGTTCATTTACAATTTGGTTTTGTGTTATCTCTAAGTGTTCTGATTCCGTTGGGTTACAATTTAGTTGGTGGATTAATATTTCCTAACAAATACAATGATATGATAACCTTTAACATACAATGTGCACTTTCTCTCTGAAATAGATGGCAGTTTGGGGATTATTTGCAGCTTCATAACAGTAACGGTACAGCGATTTATATCAATTGAAGACATTATCATATATATCTATAAAAATGAATGGGTACTGTCATGCATGCATCTATGTGTATGTCAATATCAATACATCACAACAGTTTGTGAGATCGTTACAATTTATCTTCCGTTCATTGCCTGTGAAATTGAACGAGCACCGAACTAGTTTTGTCTGTTTAGGAACAGTAAGATGAGTAAGGCAAACTATCATTCAGTGACCATTTATCATGTTTCACTCCAGTATTGAAAGCAACTTCCGGAATAAGGTATATTAAAAAAGCATCATACCATGTTCGATTATACGCACTGCAGGCTTCAAATTAAGGTCAGACAGATTGTGTAGACTATGCTATGAACTATAACAGTATGACATAGACGATCACAAAATTGATATTCAGTGATAATCGAACCAGCGAGCTGTACATCGAAGTAGGATTAAAAGGCAGGAGTGTTAACCATAAGTCCCGGCCGATCGTTACCCTATTAAAATAGGATTTCATGCAAGGTGTTAATGGCGGATTTCAGTTAACTTCTGGATAAATACTTTTTTCCAAGCTAATATTGGTCAAACATTCACATAATATCGAGACATTAAGCAGAAGCACTAACAGTGGAAAACTACAGAATAGCACAAAACGGTCAACCGAATTCAAATAGAGGCTGTGTTTTTTTTAGCAGTTCGGAATTGTGTCTGATTTGGTCATTACATCAATTAAAGAAGGCTCAAAACCATCACTCTTGATTGGTCTATCAATTGTTCAAAGATGGCCACCATATCACATTTTGTTTGGCAAATAGGTTACACCGTATATGTGCCAATGGCTTCTACACATTTAGCCAGTATGTCACAAAGAAAGACTTTAAAGCAATTAGCTACTTAGTAGATGATTATTCATACAAAAGATTACAGGAGATTTATCAGAGAAGTATATTAACTTTGTAAAAATCCCTGTTTGTTTTCGTGCAGCCGAATTCGGCTAAGTCAATTGTAAACCAGACAGTAAGTGTATAATGAACGGGTTATAATGATGGATTACCGCTATCAGTCTTCTACTGTAGGAAAGGTTTGACAGGGAACAGGTTTTGTTCCATTCTAGAAGAGGTAATCGTTCGTTTTAGCCACCAATTTTTTCAATACACTTTAAAAAAACAATGAACAAGCACAGTCTCGAAACATGGATGATTGTAGTAATCCTTCTTACCAAGTACTCATAGAAATAGTTCTGTCTTTTGGAACAGTGCCACATTCCTAAAATATTTATAATATTGTTGTTTTTGTCGGTAGGAGACCGTACTGCCACTTATTTAAAAAAACTAATAATAATAAATCCAACTTCTTCTAAAACTGTTCCAGTACAGTAAGATAACTCAAAAGTTTGTTTCAGTGGCGTTGGCAGCAGCACTTCTAGATATGGAAGTTTCACCAGAAGATATCTCAGGACACACTCCAGGATATCGTGATTTTCGTCAATCAAAACCAAGTTGAAAACGTGAGATACATTGCAAAAACAAAAACTCACAACAAAAATCAAACAAACATATACAGAGTTTGTACCATTAAGGATCATAGATCATCATATATGAAATGAAGATATCATCGTAGCATCACAATTAGGTAAGGTTTGTCGAGTATTTTTCAGGCGATGTCGGCAAACTTTACTGGAATGAACAGACATGAGGTACTTAATACACAACTATACACAAATTTGTTACCTAAAAAAGAATTAAAATAATTTGCATACACGAATTCAACACGGTGACACATATGGTGCTCTATGTTTCCTAACCAATACAAGAATAGGGTGACCTGTTTAGCTCCAACACAGTGACTGTATATTGATTTATATCAATTGAACACACCATTTCATTTAGATCTATAAAAATAATGGGTATTGTCATTCATACCTCAATGTTTATGTCATTATCAATTCATCATAACAGTTTGTGATATCGTTACTATCTATCTTCCTTCCAATGGCAGTGTAATTAAACGAAGGACTGCACTTGTCTTGTCTTTTAGAAACAGCTAGATAGATCAGACAAACTATCGCTCAAGTCATTTTCACCCCAATATTAAAAGCTACTTCCGGAAAAAGTCACCTTTAACATAATTCCATGTTCCATTATACGCACTGCAAGTTTCGAATGTACATGTAGGTAAGGCAGATCGTGTAGACTATGATTTGAATGACTACAAATGAACAATAATATTTTGTGAGGTGAAGGATTGAAGGCTATAAGGAAACTGGCCATATACGGGTTGACTAAAGCGAATTCGAGAGGTGGCATCGCGGACACAGACGATCACAAAATTTATATTCACTGATAATCGAATTGGTGAGCGGTACATCGAAGTAGGGTTAGTAGGCTGGCGTGTTAACAACACATCATGGCCGATCGCTACCGCACGACAATAAGATTTCCATGCAAGGTGTAAATCGGGGTTTTCAGTTAACCTCCGGATTGAGATGATATTAATCAAACATTCACAGAATGTCAAGACATTAAGCAGATTCACTCAGATTAAGGACTCTACCGATAATGAGGGGTAAAATTTGGACTTTGTTTTTTACTGTCTTTTAGAAAACGTCTTTCCGTAAACTTGATAATGCAAAAAGTTTAGTTTGAACACACATGTATACACACTACTTGCGCCCCAAGTAGGACACCTACAGAGATTAACAAAGTCGTGAAACAAATCTGTGAGGCTGACGTCCCTGAAATTTCGGAGTTAAAACTGTTGTTTAAAGACATTGTTTTAAAATTATGTATTAAAAAATGAATGAAATAGATAAAACCATATTTTGTCTTTTCGTTCAATTAAAAAACATGTTTTCGTCAACTATTTGCACCAAGTCTTTAAATTTGTCACAATCTTCAATCCATTTTTTTTTATTGACTTTCGTTTTGAAGATAGTTTTAAAGGGAAGATTTGTATTTTTTACATATATTTGTATGAATTGTACAAAAACTAACTTAAATTTAAAAAAACGAATGACTGTTTTTTTAGTTTAAATACTTGTCTACAAAGACGACATACAAACTTGGAAAAAAATCTCTAACCGTCTGAGAAAAATAAGAGTTAAAAAGAAGGGTCCATTTTAAAAAAATATTTAATGTTTTTCTTTATCATTGCCCTTATAAAATGAAAGAATCACAATATGACCTTGTATTTAGAATCTTGAAGTCCTCCGCTTTTTAAATATATATGATGGTAATATAATCAGCCTTTGGAAATACCCACAACAACCACGACAAGATAAAGAGTCACATTTTTTTACTCCCAACTAACAGGGTTGCACAAATCGATCCACCGAAATATAATAGATGATTTACCATTCAGCTGCTCAGACGTGTGGATCAGTTAGTTATTATACCAATTAGTGATGAGTGAAAGCTATCTATGTTGGTGGTGTATCATTCGTCCAAAGATAGCCACCGAATCACATTTTGTTTGTTTGTTTGTTTGTTTGATTGGTGTTTAACGTCGTACTCAAGGGTATTTCACTTATATGACGACGGACA
>JARFOD010116407.1:0-14943 GCA_031763545.1 Mopalia muscosa | reverse complement strand
AGTACGTAACATGGCGTCAAAAGCGGTCTGCAACACTCGTCAATCAAAGTTTTGTCTACAGCTTTGAGATTTCTTAACTTTTTCTCTCTCGGACGTGGTGAGTGATTTGACCCCTGAGACTCGCAGATGTCTTTGATTGCTGTAGCACTGTACTTTAAGTTTCTTAATTAGCATGACTAAATTCACTCGATAGCTCTTTATAAGAAACCCTGTGGTGTAGATAAATGGCAGTTTTCTCTTCAATGATAAACTATTGGCTGTGAAAATCAGTGTACAAGAGATAGTGTGCGAAGTGAAAGAATTATATACGGAAGCCTGTTTGGTCTAACGTAATTTTTACAATAAAATGTTTGTGTACGTTTTCATCGTTGGAGTGCTTTGGATGTGAACTGGATGAATACTAACGGTTGTTGCTTCATTCCAGAATGTTTGTATTATTAATCACCATTCTACTGAAGCCCAAACTCAACATTTGAAATAATGACTACTTTTAAACCTATGCTGTGCATACCCCAGCAAATATACCCTTGCTTCATAATCTTGATTTTGGAGGTAATTTGTCTCTTCTAATTGGATATAATTCAGACTAATGTGGGATAATTATGAGATTGCTACGAGGATTATTGAAAGAGATTCTAGGTGCATGACTGCTGTTTACTTTCTGTAATGGTGCTAATAACGTGGATATATTCGATGTACCCTGTCCCAGGAGGAAGATAAGGGAAAAAATTATATTGTTCTACAAAACTTTGAATCGTTGTGTATTGGAGAGACTATTGAGATATTTGAGAGGTATTGTTTCAATCGTCGTGATCAAGAGTCTTCAGAAAATATTGATTCATATGTAGCTACATTACGAACAATGGATAAAACCTGTAATTATTCTCAACTTGAGGAAAGTCTCATCAGGGATAGAATAGTCATTTGTATAAGAGACAATACTATGAGGAAAATACTAATAGAAGATACCAAAGATTGTATTGATATGTGTCGTGTGCGCGAGTCAACGACACAACATAGGAAAACTATCAACTCAACAGATGAGGTTCAAGCTGTCAGACACACTTAAAAATCTAACTCATATATTTTACATACAATAAAAAACTAAACGAAGGAATAAGTTTCGTACTTTTTAAACTTGTGGGAATCCACACGAATTTGCAAAGGACAAAGAGTACATCAGTTAGATGATATGGATTCTGATTCAGAGCAATCTGAGGGTGATATGTGATGTCTGTTGGTACTTAGACTGAATCTCATGGACAGACTAGTAAATTCCCCAATCGCATATTTGCTCGTATGATTGTCAACAGATATACCATTCCTTTACAACTGGACATTGGAGTTACTGTTAATGTGTTACCAAAGAAAGTCTACGACAGAGTATTAAATGATACTGAACTCCGTGACATCGATAATGTGTCTACTACACTTGTCATTATAATGGTACACAAACAAACTCAATAGGCAAACGACGAATCTCAATGAAAAATCCGAAGAATAATAAACGGTATAGTGTTGAGGTGCAGGTTGTTGATAATAACTGTTACACTGTTCTAGGAGCGGGTGTCGCCCAGCAAATGAACCTTATTACAGTTAAGACAGAAAATATCTTTACTAGTTATAAATCACCTGTCTTGTCCTTACTCAGTGATGTGAAATCTGCTTACCGCGATGTGTTTCGGGGTGACGGAGAGTAGATGGACTTCCACATCTGGAACTCGATAAAAATGTTAAACCTGTCAAATTGCCACGCCGTAAAGTATCTGTTGCATTGAAGCCTAAATTGAAAGCCGAATTGACACGGTTGACAGAAAATAATATTATTTCTCCTGTATCGGTTCCAACTGATTGGATCTCCGCATTGGTTCCTATCTCTAAGCCGGACGGTCGAATACGCCTGTGCATTGACCCATATCCAATGAACACTGCTTTGAAACGAACCCACTTCACAACTCCTATCATTGATGAGCTACTGCCGGATTTGGCTCAAGCTAAAGTTTTTAGCCAAGCAGTTACCATAAATGGTTTCTGGCACGATAAACTGGATGAGGAGAGCAGCCTATTGACTTACTTTCGAAACACCAAGGGGGCGATATAAATGGAAACGCCTACCGATTGGTGTTTCACCAGCGCCGGAAGAATTTCATCGGCGACTTAATGAAGCGCTTGCAGGACTAGATGGTGTTCGTGCTGTACATGATGATGTACTTATATTTGGTGTTGGAGAAACTGGCCAAGCGGCTGAAATAGACCATGATAGAAATATGTCAGCTTTTCTGGAAACATGTCGACTAAAGAACATCAAACTTAACCTGAATGAGTTTAAATCTCGTGAAGACACTTATCTTGGACATGTGGTTTGAAAATTGATTAAACAAAAAGCGGAAGCTATCAGACAAATGCCCGTTCCTTTGGATAAATAGGGAGTTGGCAGAATTCGTGGACTATTGAATTCTCTTAACAAATTTGCCCCATGTTTGTTCAAGCAAACTGCACCATTAAGAAGGCTACTAAAAGACCAAACTCATTTCATCTGGAATGGTACAATTCACTGAAAATCCATAGCGAAAATTAAAGGCATACTGTCAAACCCAACTGTCCTCAAATATTTTGATGACAAATCTAAAACTGTTGAACAATGTGATGCTCTTCAAAACACACTTGGAGCTTGCCTTATGCAAGGAGGCCAACCCGTGGCCTATGCCTCTCGTTCTTTGACGGATGCTGAAAAGCACCTTGCGCAGAAAGAGTGTGAAATGTTCTCTATTGTGTTTGGTATGGAGAGGTTTGAACAGTATACGTACAGCAGGAAAGTTACCATCAAAATCGATCATAAATCCCTGTAAATGATCGTGTGTAAAAACTTACCATTGCGTAAGTTTTTACACACGGTCCCAACGAGACTTCAACGAATGCTGCTTCGTTGTGTACAAGACTACTGTTAATTTCGTGACGAGTTATCAGTTCATAATGGAGTCGTGTTTAAATGCGAAAGACTTGTAATCCCATTAAGTCTGCGACCAGAAGTCTTACATAGGATCAACTCGTCTCATATTGGACAACATAGTTGTATTCGTCGTATGAGAGAATTTGTTGACTGGCCCAAAATGATCAAAGAGCTGACTGAGTTGTTATCAAAGTGTAATTATATTCAACCTAATCAACAGAAAGAAACATGTATAAGTCATGATACACCATCAAGAGTAGGATGTGACTTATTTGAGTTCGATCATAAAGACTATATTATTATGGTAGACTATTATTCTGACTATGTGTTAATAAGGACCATGAAGTCTCAATTTGTGAGGCATAGTATTCTTCTTCGGTTCATGTCAGATAATGGCACACCATTCAGCTCTGCCTATGATATGAATACGTGACGTCATTTCGATATCCCAAATCAAACGGAAAGGCAGAGAATGTCCTTGAACCAATCAAACGTCTTATAAAGAAATCTCCAACTGGTGAAGCTTACCCATTCTTAGATCTTTTAGATTGGAGAAACATTTCCAGTGAGCTTGTCGAGCGTTCTCCTGTACAACGTTTGTTTGGAAGAAGGGCAGGAACACTCCTTCCAACCTCATCACAACTCTACTTCCCAAGCTGGGAAAAATGTTCCTGAAATTTTGTCTAATCGTAAATCTAAACAACTCAACTATTACGATCGTTCAGCTCATGATTTACCTATGCTAACAGAGGGAGAGGTGGTACGTCTTAAGCTGTTCGGTAAAAATTAGCAAAGGGACAAAGTTATGGATGAAAATCAGACTGACATCAGATCTTACAATATTAGAACTAAGGATTGTCGACAATACAGAAGAGATCAACGGGACCTAAGACTTTCACATGAAATGCCGTCTGGAGTTATGGATGATTATTTCCCTTCACCTGAATCACCATCAGTGAATCAATCTGCTATAGTGATACCCCGATAGTAAACCGTAGCTTCAGGTGAAAGACGAACAATCACAGGGTGGTTTGTACGAGCTTTCCTCTCGGTTTTCCACTGCAATAAGGCAAGGAGCAGTGTGAAGTGGTCAATCCGTCGTCATATAAGTGAACTGCCCATTGGCGCTTTGTTTATAGCTAGAGATAAACTGAAAGCTGACCTGTTTGTGATGAATTTGGTTTGCGTCTTGTCTTTGTTATGGCTTCTTCTCTGTGTTGGCTGTGTCGTCCAGGAATGTTTGTTTCATCGGTTTGGCTGGCACGCCATCAAGTAACCATGTAACAGCCTTAAGGTATACGTCAAATCACAACGGATCGAGGCAACAAAAGGACATTTAGATAGGCTACATGTATAGCAATGATTCATCTTTCTGTGCCGGAAGCACCAACATTATGAGAATTAAAATAATAATGATACAAGTTTTAAATACAGTCATGGGTAATTAATTATACACTATATATCAAACTGGGGACAGAACGTCTGTGTGACCCGCCTACACCTCACGCCGCCAAAAATTTGTGAAAGAAAACTATGATTTATAGAAAATTTACACAGCGAGAAAGGTGGGTCGAAACTTAAGGCTCTAGGATTTAATTACTTCAGACAGCGTGGAGGAGTTGGTTTCATTTTCTGTGTGGGTCATCTGCAATCGCCTAAGGAAGATGAGATGTATAGATATAAATATGGTTCTTTCGAAAGCGCCCTCTTTACAAGATTGAAAAAGGCTAATTCAACGCCTACAAATGTCAATATACTCAGTCAAAAAAGAAACTTCACACTCGTTTGGATGTTGGTAAGTTGAACATACAAGAAAACTGGTTTTAAATAATGATTCAATTCCATTTTGTACCCCGCATTAAGGACGGTGTACCATAAAAATCATGTTCATTATGTAACCAGTTCCACTGGAAATGCTACGGAAATGTAAGAGAGAAAAAATGGTAAAGTTACAACTTGATGAAAGCATGCCAATAGCGCGCATGCCCTCCATGAGCGTTCACAACTGCGACGCAACGTCACCGCATGGATTGAATGATGTGTCTGAACACAGCCTGGGGGATGCGCCGCCATAATTGAACCAACAAGGCACCAAGTTCCTACAAATCCTGTGGAGGGTTCCTTACATGACGGAGCCTTCTGCCCAACACATCCCATACATGTTCTATTGGATTACGGTCGGGAGGGCCACTCCATGACATTGATATCAGCATTCCTAAAAAAATTCCGCGTTAAATGGGCCGTATGAGGTCTGGCATTATCGTGTTGGAATGTCAAACCTTTGCCATAAGCTGCCATGAGCTGCCATGAATGCTCTGGAATGAGCACTTGATCTCTGTATCCTGCAGCAGTTAGGTTTCTTTAAACGACCATCGGTTGGGAACGGACAGGACCATTAAAGGCACCCCTTTATGGCCGGCGTGCACGGAGACGAGCATTTCGCAGACGATAACGTATGGTTTGGGCAGTCACACGACCTCTAAACAACTCATTCCTAGTTGACGTTGGAGAGAGAAATCGCTTACGCAAATGACGTAAGACGATTTGTCGGTTTTCTTCATGTGTCATGCGAAAATCATGGATAGTTCGTCAACTACATTCCAAAACCCTGGCAATGTCAGTGACCGACGTTCTTGTATTCAGCATGCCAATGGTACATTCACGTTGAATGTTTGACAGCCGTGGCATTGCAAATCAACGGATAATTTACTGTAACAACTTTTTCCCCGAGATTTCACTCTACTGTGCTAACGTGGGCTCAATTGCACGTGTCTCATAAGGACACGGGACCAGGAACACAAAGAAACATGCTTTATCCTTGATGTATTGCTCGCACAAACTGCATGCTTGTGCACGTCGAAGTTGCTGTATGTCATGCTGTCTTTGACAACGCATTTACCCCTAATAATAATAATAATAATAATAATAATAATAATAATAATAGTATCTCTTGTATTATGTTTCAATAAAATATTTAGAAAATTATAAGCGTGAATTTTCTTTTTTGACTAAGTATATTTTGAAATTGGGTTGCGACGTTTTGATCATGTTAAATGCATAGAAAGTTAAATTTTGAATCCACGGCTAAGCTCCAAATGGGAAAAAATGCATTAAAGGGAGGACAACTGATTTTCGATATGCTAAACGTTTGCTTATAGATGCATTGGACGGCAACTGTAACAACACGGCGTAAAGACCTACACAAGCTTGGCCATCCAAGCGCAATGTTAATCTGTTGTACCTGTATCAAAACAGCTCTTTGATTAACACATACTTTTGGATTTTTTACGTCCTGCCTGTTCAATTAACTAATTACCAGCAATGCTCACTCATATGCAAGTGCAATACAGATGCTTGTCTTTGTAAATATGTAATACAAATAATAAGGTTAGGTTGAAAATCAGTTGTCTTTCCCTTTAAGTATTATGTACTTACTTATGTTTCAGCAGTAACTTTCTATTGTAAACCACGATGCTTCGATTGGATGCTTAGAATCGAAGGATACAACAAAAAAACAAAACTGGACAACCGCTAGGGTAAGACGTAGTTCGAATACAGCAAAAAACTATGTTGCCCAAAAAGTACATTTTACTACCTCTTTTCCAAATTGCTACTTCTTTGACACCTTTTACGTCAATTGCCCAACTTTACATCAACGTATAATAATTATATAAACCCCAAAATATTCATTCAGTTTAATTTTTTTCTTTCAATATTGTGTTAAACGTTAAACGTTTTAAAAAATGAGTCATAATATGGAAATTTTAACTTCTTATAACTATATGTTTAAAAAAACAACAAGATATTAAAATCTGAATGACTAACAGGGCAGACTGTTAATCCTCTCCAGGTAGATTCCTGTATTTAATGATGGTCAAAACAGCCCTTTAGTAAAAAATGTAGTCAAGTTTTATCATCGTAATTAACGGTTTTCTTATTCAGATATTTTAACGGGTCTGCTCTACGATAAATATCACTATCTCAACTTTTTGAATATAATAGGATCCGACGTAGGACCATTTACGTTTTGTCTCCCTCGAATATAGTTCTTATTAAAATATATATATATTGCCTTTTTTATTTGTTCTGGTCCTGGAAATGTGTTTTTGGTGGAGTATTTGCTATAGATGTGAAGAAATTGAGTGGAGGTTTCTGGTCAGTGTAATAAAATAGCCTAAATATGTGACATTTGATGTATAATTTAGAATTGAATTTAATCTAAATTCATCGCCATTTGATAGAGAGGTGATTGGGCTGTTGTTTGCATTCTGAAGGTAGTTTGACAACCCCTATCACACTCCAGGGCTAGTAGCACAAAATTACATTGGTCATGCCCTTCAAAGATTTTAATGCAGAACTCTAAAAGGACCGATTAAGGTATGTGCCATGCAATTTAGCCCAACGAAAGTTTAGGAGGGAACTGTTGGGCCAAACGTTACGGCTTATGGCAAATTAATAGCGGTCTTGTGCCATCTAGAGTAAAATCGCAATCTTAAGCCCGACGCACACGAGAGGAACTAGCTGAGCTGCCAGCCTCGAGAGGCCGGGAGCTGAGCTGTTTCCCCCGTCTGCGCTGAAGTTTTAGTGAGATTTCTGCCTCGTGAGGCCGTGAGGAAAATATCTATCCTGTTTGATATTTTCTGCCTCGCGAGGCCAGCAACTCACCGTTTGTGGACGTCGTAAGCTACCGCCTGAGCTAGAAAAAGTAACTGACCAATGCGAACGAGTTGTTGTGTCACATGGCATCAACATTGTGTCTGATTTGAAAGGATAATAAAAGATGTTACACTACAGGTCTGAAGGCAAGTTGGCTCAGGCGATAGCGCACTCGTTTGCTGCGTTAAAATGTAGTGAGAATGTAGCTGAGCTCCCAGCCTCTCGTGGCCGGCAGCTCCTCTCCTGTGCGGCGGGCTTTAGGTTTCTCTGAAGCCCTACTCACACTAGAGACATCATATATAGAGTCATCTTGAGAAACCATGCTGTAAAACGTTGCCATTTTGTATTCTGACCAAGCGTCAATTACTGGATTCTATCTAAATAGTCTTGCGGCATTCTGCCGGGATTCGAAACATTTTGATGCATTCAAAGGAAAACCCAAACGGTCATCTGTTATATATTCGCATAAAAATAGAGCTAGCTGCTAGAACTGTATTTGTTGTTATTTCAGAAAGCATAATAAGTAACATCAAATATAATTTTAAAATAATTTTATTATTAAAAATTGTTGGCGAATAATGTGCATGGTTGAGTTTAGTAAAACGTATGTGTTCCTTATCAAAAGCTCCCGTTCGGTCACAAGCATTATAGCTCACACTAAAATCAAAGTCAAATTCATTTTCAACGACAGATGTTGGACTGCTGTCAAGTAACAGTAAGCCCCCAAATGTCAAAAACAACCAACCACTATAATTGAGCCGCCGACAAGTAATCAAAATCATGATGTAAATACCACATTCAACTTAAAATCAAATCACGTTAACATCAACTTGAACTGGAACACAACCAACCTTTCACGAAATCTTTCAATAAAATAAGATTCAGTTTCACCAGAACGTTTTAATGTCTGTTTGCCGATGAGAAGTATTACCTGACCCTGGGAGGAGCAGAAATCAACTAACCTCCTTTTCAGGCCCTAAAGTTCTTGGCTGATTTCAACCCAGAACTCCGCCAAACAGACTGTAGGGGAAGGAGCGACGAAACTCACAGCCGTGCACCAAGATTATTTAATGATACGTGGACACACCAGTTTTGCCTTATGCTAAATATGTATAGCTAGTATAAATAAAGTCATTATATTATTCCACATTGTAATATGTGAGAGATGTACTCCGTCTGCAGTACTAAGAGACAACTAAGAGAGATGTACTCCGTCTGCACACAAACATGTATCCAAACTATGGTCAATATCTGTATAGGTAATGGCTGACCCACCGAGCCTTATCACAGCTGAACTTGCAAACGAGATAATTCGTAGTCTGATTTTATTTATCGCTGTTACATTATTGGAATGGACCACTTAAAACGTGGAAAGATATAGGACCAAATTAATTTAACTACTGGGACATTTTTTATTATGAAATTTGTCAACCGTTGAATAGTCATTCTTATTTTTCGAGTACAAACCAAACCAATATTATTGCCTCCACAATGAATGACAATCACATTGGGAATCACTACAATGTTTTGTAGGTGTGCTATTTTTGACCCTGGACCCTTGAACCTGTTGCTAAAACAGCTTAATCTAGGACTAAATATACACATTGATACAGGGTGACCAATACCACAGCACATGCACCAATGGGAGTAATAACAAGGGTATTTAAAACATGACGATTTGAAATTATAATCGTAGCATTTCCCCTATTTTGACGTTTGAATAGCGGTAGTGGAGGAAGGAGGTCTCATAGATATGAGCCACAATTCCATGTCAACTTGCGCACAGGAAGAAGATGGGTTAACACTCTTTCTGAATCTAAGTTGAATGTCGTAATCCATCCAACACGAAGCCCTGCGTTTTACACCCATTCTCATGGTATGCAAATACTTCAACATTCCCCGGCTTGCTGAAGGATGAGCTTCTATGTATAGGTGTGTGTAAATCAAAAAAGCGTCTCTGCATTTAATTCCTTGGATATAATTTCCCCATTAGCTTTCAACGTTAACCTTTCTCATTACAGTTATTAGGGCTTGTCAATAATAAGGAAGCCAAGTGACGTAATGTCCCTCAATTATCTTTAACTCAAGGACTGTCAATGGGTAGGATTGGTACTGGAAGCTACGGTGGTGCCTCATACAGAGAGGTAGAAGCCGTCCAGGTATCAGGGGCCATGCTTTCTAATCCCTCCGAATTCTCGGCAACCTTCTTTACTCGTTTAGCTGGCATCGTCTCTGCTTGGACTTGGACGAGGCCTTGGGCATCGGGATGGTGTTGAACGCCCTGTTTCTGGACTACCCAAGGATAGAAAATAATATCATAAATTAAAACAATTGATATCGAACTGCATAGCACATCCGACCTCTCTGAAAGATATTTTGAAAAAGAATTAGCTTCAAGTTGAAGTTGACGGGTAGACTTTGACAAAAGGGCAGATAATCCATCAACCTATCTCGGTTATCTCCCCTTCAATAACAGCTGATATTATATATAAAATAAAATCTTCACAGTCTAACATCACGTCATGCTGCCCGGTAGATTTTCCCTCCCAACTGCATGTGGCAAGAATTTTATTTTTTTCCCGACTGGTTTTATCTAATTACTACTCCTAAATAGGTGTCAATATGGCTTATGTAACCATTGCATTATAAAAGATCTTAGAACTTGAAAACACCTCACTTGCAATCTTATACAAGTAGATCAGTTGTTTTGTAAAAGTTTGATTATTCTAAAACATGTTTGTCGAAAGTGTGCCATTATTAGGTGTAGTTCACACAGATACTGAATTCTAACCAAAATGCCACGCCATGTTTAAGACTATTCGCCCTTCAATTTGACATGGCCGATTATTTCAGATGTTTTAGATGGTAAAAAGCAGACACCCATTATAATAACAATAAATGATATTCCTGCAAATACAATATATATACCAAGCCTTCTTTAAAGATTTCTTTTTTCATTCATTATCACTTCTCCTCTCCACAGACATTAACGAGTGTATCACAAATAATGGTGGATGTAACCAGAATTGTACGAACACATTGGGGTCATTTCTATGCTCTTGTGATGATGGCTTTATACTGGATGCTGACAAGAGAACCTGCCAAGGTACGAGATCATGCTTATATACACGCACTTTTTAATTGTGAGAATAATACGAATTTAAATCTCTTAGAAATTTAATATCTTATTCTTATAATTCAATTATTGTAAAATTCATTTAATAATTATTAACCATGTCGACTTCCGTTCTTACAGATGCATCAGATTGTGGTACGAAGCAATTTGTATGGTGCTGGCCTCAGTGTACACAGTCGGGAACGTCATGTAATTGTCCGGCTGGTCATGTGTTACATCAAAATGGCGTCAACTGTGTAGGTAAGATATGGATTCTTTATTACAAACTGAACAGCTAGTTAGAGACATTATTGCATAGTCTATAAAGGGCAGACTTTCAAATTTGTACATAAAAAAGTTTGGGTATGAATAATTCATTATTTAAACATATATTTGCCAACGTTGTGACTATATATTAATATATGTGTTTTAATGATTTAGGAAATCCAATAACTTCATTTGTCTATCCTTTATGTAAAGATTTTCTCTGTTGCAGATCCTTGTTTTAATCGGCCCTGTGAACATGATGGTGTGTGTAGTAAACCATCTCCTGACTCCACTTCATACTCCTGTGACTGCAGTAACACTGGTTATGAAGGGGTAAACTGTGAGTCAGGTATCATTTCTCTACCCTCGAATGTGCGGGTCAGGGCCGGGGAAATCTCTGATGACATCACCCTGACCGCTTTCCCAGAGGAGGAACTTATACTCATTGCAGATCCAAACATAGATGTCCAAATATTCCCTGACCAAATATACATGAAAAGTCCAGCAACCAAAGTTAATTTCAAAGTTCTGGCAACTAAAAGTGGATTGTATAACTTGCAATTCCAAGTTACTGGGAAAAATTCGGCTTCGTTTTCAAGCGTTCTTTCTTTAGAAATTCGATCTGACGACGTCTTCTCCACCTACCAAATACCATTCAAAGGACTGCCAGAAGGGTCTTTCTTTATAGATCTTAATATAAAAGGAATTGATTATCGATTCACGTCCACATCTAACTGGTATCGAGTCGGGTATAACGCCAACACATTTTTCACCAAAGGTGTGTCATTTTCTTCAGTCGGAAGCGTGTCCTTACCTCTTTCTGTTAAAGGACTTGAAATAAATGCAGTTGATAAACTAATTATTGGTCCAGTAAGCTCCATTCGTACATCTAGTTCTGGTTCTGTGGTATCAGGAAACGTGATAAGAAGAAAAAGACAAGCACTTTTCGATTTATCGGCGAAGGACATCAACGATTTTATTGAAAACAACAGTATTTTGAGAGTTTTGTTTGCGTCGCTGAAGCCCTTGCTTCCAGACTGGATCCAATTTGCTCTGGACACCAATGCAGAAGAGCCGTTTTTCTTTGCTCAAATATCTCCAGGCAGTACCGTGAACAAGTTACCTTATTGTAAAGGTGCCCCACTGTTTGATGACACAAACTATCATGTATTCAGATTTACTCACGCAATAATCATGACTATTTTAAACCAGGACCTATATATGCCCAAATTAGACAGTGAAGAATATTGTATCATCATAGATTTGAACAAAGACTATGGAACAACCTTCATCATTATGTTTCCTGATAAGGCAGCTAAATTATTGGAAAGTCTGTCTGTGTTCAGTCAATTCCAAAAAGACACAGGGATCGTCATCTATCCTAATGGATTCGGCATCTCCCTCTTCCGTAAGCTTAATGTTAAACCCATAGCTTATGAATTAGAACTCTGGAATGGCGATCAGCATTTTACTTATCCGTAAGTTGTAGTCCTATTTTATTTCAAGCATGTCCAGTTATATAAAAACAAACATGGCCGCCTAGGCTACGCTTCAAATCTTATTTTCCAAATTTAATCAAATTTATTTTTGAAATCAATTTTTGGTTGACACATAGTTAGTTCAAACAATATTTGCTTAAAGACGCTAAAATACCAGAAACGTATTTTTGCTGGCCCCTTTTTTGCAGCGTCATTGCCCTTTCGATCTGCCTGGAAGCTGCGTTGTCATGGCAGCGCTAGTCGCCAGGGGACTCAGAACCGAAACAGATCATATCGTCGCAAAACCTATATTCTTGTGATTTTTAGGTGAATAAAATAGCACCCACTGCGGTGTGGCGGATAATAAATTCGTTAGAGACGTTTTTTCTCAGGGTGTACTGGCTTTTATGACCGTCCTGCAATCCCGTACACCCCTTCGCCTGCTGCTCAGGGCGTACGAATGTGGATTTTGAGAACAGATGAGTCTATCATTGGTTTTAACGTTTTCCTCAGAATAAGACCTGTTACTTTAGTTGGTGATTCCGCCTGATCCTGTGCCAGGAGCTGGAATTCACATAGGACTATGTAGTGTCGTTTTGTTATCACCCCCCCAATTCCGTCTACTTTAAAATACAAATATTTGTACATCCGTATTTTTTTTATCCGTTTTTAGACTTGGTGAGACAGCTACGTTCTGGACGTCTGTTGATGTGGGCAAAACAGTGGACCCAAGTAAAAATTTTGATTTTGGTATAGCTCCGGTTCCCATTGAAACATATGTGGCTCTTCCAGATGTTCGCAAGGTAACCTATTTCATTTGAACCACAACTGAACTCTTGGCTTGTTTTTGTAATTTACAGATGTATCTATGTTTACCGTGAATTATTCAATATGTGCATAGAATTGTTTTGGATTACCATATGTTTATGAATGGCAACTAAACTATACTTTAATTCAGGAAAAAATCTACCAGTCACATGAAAGCAAATTGCCTTTGGATACTGGGCAATATTATTGGAATTATTCATTGCTTTCTATAACTTAAAAAGGAACTTTTAACGAAGATCATTGCTCTCTATAGATCATTAAAATGACTTTTTCAGATTTTTACTCATGTTTTCATCGAACCATGGGAGATGTACCTTAGAAGTATTGGAGAACCTCTGGAAATTACACTTTTTGCTCGTATCTTGAAGCAGAAATTTCCAATTAAGTTTTCAACTGGAAACTTTGTACACCACACTCTGCAAGCATACGGATCAGTTGGTGGTAAGTGTTATCAGTTTGAAATCCTACAAGATTCACATCCAGCTTGAATAACTCTTTGAAAATTTAATATCTATTTTTTTCATCAATACGACTGCCGATCCAATCGGGACAGTGCAACATGGTAGGTCAACATGATGATATTAATACGGGCCTTAATCAAGTCTTGGTAGTGTATACCAGAGTTAAGAGGTATGTCAGAGTGATTATATTAATACGGGTCTAGATCCATTGTTGACTAGGGGAGGGGGATTGCAGAATGGTGATAGGTGTGTTCGATGGAGTAAGCATTGTTGTATTACAGAAGTCTGTGCAGTGAAACACACCGTTATAGGTAACATAATAGCAATAACAACATAGTACAGCGAAACACACGGTAAAATAGATTATTTACAAACACAACAACAGCAACACTAATAATAATATAAATGATGATATTGTTTTAAACTTAACAGATCCTAGTTAAGAAATTTTCTTGGTATTTCAGGTGAACAAGAGAGGAATTATTGTGGACCTACAGCCAACCCACCTGGAGTATTTACCTCGGTCTTTGTGGATGCTAAATTACTTCGTGGCCTACCAATAATACAAGATCTTGCCTTTAATATAGAATTAGAGGCCCAGGCATTTTATAGATTGGATGACGTTGACATTTCCAAGGTTCCTAAACCTATTGATATCATAAAGGCTGTTCTCAATCATATCAAAGAATCTGCCCTTGAACTGCTCAACTATGTTATTTCTGAGGTTGTGAAGTACGTAAACTTGATTGCCCCTGTTATCATACAAACAATTAATACGCTGAAAGACCTTGTGCAGCGTCTGGTAACAATCGTCACTACTTTCCTAGATTCCTTTAACTTTAATGCTTTGGTCACAAACGTAGGGGACCTGGTTAGAGATGTCACTAGCAGTGTGAATTCTATCAGAGATCAAATCACTGAACTCGTGGACAAGTTGAGAATAATGTTTGTGGAAACCTTAGATGAATTTGTCAAGTTTGTCAAAAACAAGGTGGTGGCTATTCGCCAGAATGCTCTCGACTTAGTGAAGAATCTATATGAACAAACAATAGGTATATTCAAAGGAACGAAAACTATTGGAGTAAGAGGTTATTTCTCTATCACTGTCTTGGGACTATTCCTTGGAATTGAGGGAGAATTTGTTCAGTCCGACGCTCACCTGAGACGTTGTGGGGATTTGTCGGACAT